>JAJNNV010000052.1:0-302065 GCA_022544895.1 Biscogniauxia sp. FL1348 | reverse complement strand
TAAAAAAAAATATTAAGTTATTACTTAGCAAAAAGGGTGGCAATAAAGGCAATTAGTTTAATAAGGTGAACTTGTAAACTGTTGGCAACAAGTGTATATTGCTTTTTAACCTTTTACGTTAATTAAAAAGGCGTTTTATAATTTTATTTATTAAAATTTTTATAAATTAATTTTTAAAATTATTTTACATTATTTAAATAATATAAAAATTAAAATAGTTTTACTTTTTTTTAAAATTTTATAAAAAGTTTTATATAAATGTTATTATTAGCTTTTTAACTATTTATATTATTATAGTTTATTTTTTATGCTTTTTTTTTTTAATTATAAAAAAAAACTTTAAATATAATTATAAAAAAGGCTTTAAAAAACGGTTTTATTATATATAATATTTTTATTTTATTTAATAATATTAGTTATAGTTAAAAGGTAGTAAGTAGTTTTATTTTTAATTTAATAAAATTACGGTTTAATTTTTTAATAGTTTACGTAAAAAATGCTTTTATTGCAAATTAAAAATTAATAAAAGTTTTTATAAAAGTTTTATTTTATATTTTAAGCATTTATTATATTAATAGGTAGCATAAAAAGATGCTTAACTTTTTAATTTAATAAAATAAAAGCTGGTATGTAATAAAGGCGTTAAATAAAAAAAATTTTAATTATAAAAATATTAGTAATAAATTAAACGATTAGAGTTTAATGGCAAGGTTTTTTAATAATTTTAAAAAAGTTTTTAGGCTTTAAATTTTGTTAAAGTTTAAATATAAGAGTAGTTAAAATAAAAGCTATTGTTAAAATAAAAAAGTAAGTAATTATAATAAAAAATAAAAGTTTAAAATAGTTAATAGTATTAAAAATTTCGTTTTTTTTTATTTTGTTTAAAAAAAAAATGTAAAATGGCTTTAAATTGTTTTTATATATAGCGTTTTGTTTTAATAATAGCTTTTTAGCTTAAATATATATATATAAAAAGGTAAAGTTGTAATTTTTCGTTTTTTTTTTTAAATAAATTATAAGCTTTTAAGTAATAAAGTTGTTAGTATGGTTTATAGTATTAAATTGTTAATTGTTAATGTAATATTTTAATTTATTTGCGTTATTAACTTTAATTATTTTACGTTTATTTTATAGTTGTAATTTAAAGGTTTTATTGTTAATAATTATGTAAATTTAATTAAAAACTTTAAAAGTAACGGGTTTTAACGTAGTAAAAGTATATAAGGCTGCCGATTAAGAAATAAAAATAACTTTATTATTATTAGTTTTGTTGTTATTATAAGCTTTATTTTTTATATTATTAACAGCAGCAGTATTGTTATTTTTATTTAGTTTTTTTATATTGTTAACTGCGGCGGCAATATTATTAGCTTTATTAATTTCGTTAACTTTGTTAATTTTTTTAATTTTGCTAGTTTTGTTTTGTTTTTTTATACTATTAGCGGTATCGGTAATATTGTAATTTTTAAACGTAAAAAAAAAAGCTTTTAATAACTTTTAATTAAAAAGCTTGCTAATATTTTTATTTTTAGCTTTTACAGGATTTTTTATTAATCGTTTTTTTTATTAACGATATAAAAAAGTAAGCTTAATTAAAAGCTTTGCTTAAAATGCTTTTTTAGCAGCGGTAGCACGTTTTTAAATTGCATTTTAATAAAAACCGTTATTTTAAAAGTTATTATTTGCAGCTTTAAATAAAAGCTTTTAAATACGTTTTAAAAGCATTAAATAAAAAAAAATAAATAAAGTTTAATTAATAGTTTCGTTAATATAAATTCGTTTAAAAAATAAGCGTATATAGCCGAAAGTAAAAAGTTAAAAGTAAAAAAGCTGCTTTTTTGCTTATAAAATAAAGCAAAAAAATAAAGTTAAAAAAATTAAAATAAAGTTTTTAACAAATAAATTTAATTATAAATTAACTAAAAAAAAATTAACTTATAAAATAAAGTTTTATTTTAAAAAGTAAAAAAAATTTTAACAGCTTTAACAGTTTTTATAAGGTTAAAAGTAAAAAAAAAAAGTAGCATTAATAAAAATAACTGCTATTAACTTTTTAAAAGTTTTTAAATATTAAAAAAAATCTTATAATAATTTTCACTATTACGTTAGTAGCGTTATTAAAAAAAAAAAGGTTATAAAAGTATATAACGCATGTGTTTTTAATTGCCGAAAAATGTATGTATGTGTGCAGAGAAATGCAGTGGGGCGCGACATGTTGTTTGGAAATTAGTGTACCTAGGTGGATTGGCTCTAACGCCACTCTTGGCCCTCTCCTCCCCCCCTTGCTTAGCGGTTACCAAAATAGGTTTGGAGGCAACACAACCTGCATGATTTACAAGTTACCAGGTGTAGCGAAGAGAGGGGGTGAAGTGCTCAAATCACAGTAGGCGGCAGGTTTATTTCTGGTCACGAATAGTTATAGCTACGACTATACACTACATATAGCATCGTGAATTCCGAGTCTCCCTTCCCCAGCAAACCCACCCGTGAGGTTTCGTAGGAGATTCGTCCGTTCGTTCGCCCGCATCTCTTGGCCTTTTCGACACACCGACGGATTGAGGAGTAAGTCACACCATGAAACACTTGACTGCTAGCGGAGAAAAGCCCCCAGCTAAGGCTCACCGCCTCTTCTTCCCGATATAAACCACCAAGCCCCCTACGGTGCGTCAGTGCTTGCTCTGACCCAATCCAGTATCATCCGCCATGTCTTCCTCATCGAGCAAGATCAGAATCATCATTGCCGGGGGTGGCATCGCAGGCCTCGCCTTGGCGAATATGCTTGAGAAGTTTGATATCAAATACGTCTTATTGGAGGCCCACAAAGATATTGCGCCGTCGGTCGGCGCCAGCATCGGCCTGCTTCCCAATGGGCTTCGCATTCTGGATCAGCTTGGATGCTACGAGCCCCTCCGGGCCCTAGCCGGGGATTCGTTAGTGACAGGGCACATCCGCCAGGCGGATGGGAAGAGCATTTCCGTCGTCAAGGATATGACTACCCTACTAGAGAAACGGTAAGCAAGAAAAAAAAAGGACAACGCCGTCCAGCTTAGGAGATGGGAATGTAAATAACTTATCAACTCAGTCACGGCTACCAGCTCCTCTTCGTGGATCGCCAGTGGCTTCTGCAGATTCTGTACGACAACTTACAGAACAAGAAAAGGGTTCTCCTGAATAAGAGGATCGTAAGGATTGACCACGTCGACGGGGGCGTAGACGTGATCACGAAAGATGGCGAGAAGTTCAGCGGCACTTTGGTCGTCGGCACAGATGGCATCAACAGCGTCGTGAGATCTGAGATGTGGCGCATCGGCAACAAGCTCCAGCCTGGGTACTTCCCGCTGGGCGAGGAAGACCGCATGCCGTGTTACTATAAATGTAGCTCAGGCATTGCGCAGAACGTGCCCAACTGGGAGCCGCGCTCCTACAACATCGTCTTAGGAAAGAAGATGTCTCAACTAGTAGTCTCAGGCCCCGGCAACCGAGTCTATTGGTTCCTCTTCGTGCGCCTCCCGGAGGTGAAATATGGAAAAGATATACCGAAGTACTCCAAGGAGGACGAGGTCCAGTTCGTAAAAGAACATATGAACCTTCCGATAACAGAGAAGGTCACATTCGGACAGGTCTTTTCCAAACGTCTTTCGTCGACCCTGACACCCATCAACGAGATCGCATATAAGAAGTGGTTCTTTAAGAAGATCATCACGTTTGGTGACGCTGCTCACAAGGTTCGTGACCTGATAAATTGCTGCTATAAATCAGCGCGCCCTTGACTTTCTTGTCTGTCCCCCTTTTCTAACCTTAGTCCAGCCCAACCCTATCGGTTGCCAAGGGGCCAATGCAGCCATCGAGTCGGCAGCCGAATTCGTCAATGCTCTCATGGAGAAGCGGGACAGTCGGTCATCCGGGCTCAAGAACCTAAGCGACAGCGATATCCAGGAGATCTTCACGCAGACACAAGAGTCTCGTAATGAACAGGCGAGGCAGATGATTGCGTTCGCCCGCCGCCTGCAGTGGCTGACGGCCTACGAGAACCCTGTCGCCTCGGCCTTCGTGTTCAACATCTCGGTCCCGCTGTCGTTAGACGAGACGAATCTCGGACGTATCATTGCGTCCCAGCTCGACCCAGTCACACTGAGGGGTCTCCCGATTCCTCGCCGTACTCGTGCCCTGCCCGCCGCCATCGACCTTCCCGCGAGGCCGGTAAAAAGGGTCAAGTCCAGACTTGTCCGCGTGGCCTACATGGGGGGCCTGGGAGCTCTGCTCTGGGTGGGTTCCAAGGCTCTCCGCGTGCCGCCTCTGAAAGCTACTAGTGGATGGGGAGCGGTGCGTGCCGTGAACCGGGTGTGGTTTGGGCATCCTGGCGCCGACCGTCTTGTGAACACCCTCGTGACCATCTTCTCGCATCCGATCCTCGGCCAAGACCAGGCTCCACGGCTACAGGCCGTCTATTTCCTGTCGCAGCTCATGTCGCCCATCCTCATCTACACCATTGAGGGCTACCGCGCAGGCAATCGGAAGACGACCCTCTCCCTCCCGAGCATCTTCCTTGCCGGCATGCAGATCCTAACTATCGGTCGTGCGGCGCCTGCCCATGCCCTCCTCACCACCTTCCAGAACTACGACCTCCCCACGGGCCGCTACGTGCGTCCCGAGGTGGCGAAGGTCCTGATCCCGGGCCTCACGCTTGCGTACGCGGTGCCCACAATCCTGCTAAGTAAGTGATTTTAGGCGTCTTTTATTCCCCCCTTTAGTCTGTCTTGGGAGGGAAACTTGCCTATCCCTGGGCAAGCCTCTAAGTTTTTACTCCCAAGACACAATGTCAAGAGTAAAAAAAAAAGTTACCCAAATGTAGCAATTACTGACTCCCAACGTTATAGTGGCGCCCACGACCAACATCACCGCGTGGCAGAACATCGCCGTCTTCTGGCAGATCACGCCTCCCCTATTCTCGCTCCTCACGTCTGTTTTCTCGACCGGGCTGCGGCTCTGGAAGCGCCGCGGCCTCACGGAGAAGGAGCGCGAGCGGCGGGACGAGCGGGCCCGCTACGATGCCTACTCGACGCGCGACGTGCCCGAGCTGCAGACCGTCTACACGTACGCCTTCGCGACACAGGCGACCGTGCACGTGGCCACCCTGGCATACTCGTACTTCAACCCGGGCCTGTCGCTCAGCCGTGTCTTCTTCGGCCTGCCGAACCCGCTGCAGGCCAACTGGAATATACCCGACACGGCGTCTCGCGTCGCCGTCTTCTTCAAGTACGATATGTTGCTCGCTTTCTCTGCCATTGTCGCTAGCAATCTGTACACCGTCTGGGATATGCGGAGCCTGGGCTATATTCGCACGCGCGACGCGCTCAAAGCCTGTGCTGGCGTGGTTCTCGGCCAGGTCGCCGTCGGCACTGGCGCCACGTGGGCTGGTCTCTGGTACTGGCGTGAGGGAGTACTCGCAAGCCTCGGGCGCTACTAAGGAAGCGAATTGGCTTTGGATTGGAGTCTGATGAAGGGCTGCGCACCAAGGCTGCTTTGGCCGCGTCGCTGCTAGCCTGCACTCACGAGATCCTTGTTGTCTCGGTGGGGGGGGGAGGGGGTTATGCACAAAGGGGCTTTCGCGACAGCGTCACCCATAGTCCATTATAAGGGGGGAATTCCTCTCCGAACGTGCTACGATGAGCAGGCTGGAGGCAACGAAGGCAGTGCTACATAAGGAGATGGGGCTTGAGAGATACCTAGTAGTGTTCCCAGGAACGTATCTCTTGTGCTGCCTAAGGTGTCTATATCATTTGAACAATATGGTGTTTGTGGGATAGAAATATCCCTCGCTATGGCCTCATGTAGTCGGCCGCTTAGGTAGTTAAGCTGTACACACGCGCGCCGCTTCAAAACATAGAGAGGAGAGTACATAAATATGCGAATGAGAGATATCTCCATTATTTTCATCGCGTGTCTTCTTACGTGCATACGTGCATACGTGCCTATCTAGTCCTAGTCGGTATATATAACATCAACTACAGATGACTACTAGTACGTGAATATATCCTTTCCAAGGCTTTTCACCAACCAATCCTCTTACCTTAAGGAATAAATACCATAATAAGCCAAGAAGATACTTGACTAAGATCGAAATAGAGGACTTTAATGGCCATAACGTGGGTACATTTTTTCAAGCGTGATTGTGAAGATTGTGACAGGCGGAAATGAAGAAAGAGGCGAAATATCGAGTTAGTCATTCCGCAGGTGGATATATTTAGCCCCACGGGATATGTCCATCTGACGCCGCAACTCCGTACTATGATTATGTACAAATGGCCAAAGTGGCAGATATTATTAGTTGCTCTTTTTCGACTTTTTGGCCTTCTTGTGGGACTTTTCACCAAATGTGTCTTCATAAATCTCCGCTGCTGTGGTACCGGCTTTCCTTTTTGCCTTACTGGACTTGACACTCACAACTGGATTCGACTGGCCACGTTGCGTAGCATTGCGAACTTGTTTCTCAGCTTCTTCCCATGCGGGGGCATCGCCTTCTACCTCGTACCTAGAAATATATTAGTCTCTAAGCTGAAGGTAAGACATATGAATAGCATGAGCTGTCTTACTGGTCTAGTGGCAGGGAGTCAATCAGCTCCCTCTGTTTCTTCCGCAGCTCTATGAGAGCTTCATCACCACCCTCTTCCAGTTCATCCTCCAGAGATGTTTGGAGTGGAGCAAATCGCGTGTCCACCTTCTCGTCATCGTGGACTCCGCTCGCATTTTCAACACTGACTCCAATAGCATCACGCTTGGGTAGAGTAGCCTCAATCGCGTTGGATATAAGCGATTCGAAATGGGATGTTATCTTCTTCATAATCTTTATGAACATGGCGAGAAGTTGAGAAGTTGGGATATTTATTTCTTCTGCAACGGCGTCCATGTCCTTTCGTTGTAACCCAACGGCGAGTAGAATGGCTTGTTGTATCCCTGACAAGCTGACATCTCCCTTGATCCGACCCGTGAAGTAGAAATGGGCAAGAGTTGGGATGAGGTCAAGAATAACGTGGTAGTCAAGCAGGTTGTTAGCGTATGCTTCGAGTCTCTTTAGATCGAAAGGGCTGAGGATAGCGTCGAGAGCTTCCTTCGAGAGCGGGACTGGCTTGTAAGACGGGTCCAATCGTGCGCCGGCGTTGGCCGATTCATCAACACTTAATGCAAGGGAGTGGTGGAAGTTTCGGAAATTGTATGATAAAAGTGATAGGAATCTCGAATGGAAGTCGTTCGCATATGCTCCAAGCCATGTTTTATCGTTGCTGCTTTCAAGTGGCCTTAGCATCACACAGGTATGTTCGCCAGTAAGATCATTCTGGGTCAATCGGAGATAGACCGGTGCAAACGAAGCCTTCTTCCAGAACTTGTGGAGTGGTTTTGTCAGACCATAGCTGACGCCGACATAATCGAGGGCGGCTGGCCGGACTTCCGATAGCCTCGCGAACAATGGAGGCATCGCATTGATATCTCTAACCTTGATGTTGTCGTCCAGTAGACTAGCATCTGCTAATTCAGCATCTGTGACTCGAACCATAGTTTCTTCAACGCCAGTGCTCCCTTCTTCTAGAGAAAGGAACTTATTCTCATAAAAGCTGACGAGGAGGTGCAGCGCATGAGTGCCGTATCCCTGAGAAACATAATCCGGGTTTGTAGCAATACGCACTACTCGAGCACCTGAGAGGGATCCAAAGTCTGGGTCTTGGAACTGTTGGCTAACTAACCAGGGGATGAGGTCTCCAGCTGGCCGCGATCCCCGACTCAGACTCTTCTGAACACTTTCACGACTGATGCGACCCTCAAGGGCGACTTGTATTACACAAAGTGGCTCTGGAAGCCGGCCAGCCTCGGTGGTCGGTGCAGTTAATACAAAGAGCTCATGAGCAGGAGCATCACTCAGCAGCTGCAAATCGTCAGGCGTATTCTTGTCTAAAAAATTTTTAGTCAGTAACCGGTCTCGAGATCACAGGTGTATAACTTACAGTGGCTAGCCACGTATAAGGCAACCATCTGTTGCAGGAATTTCTCTGCGACAGGATGAAACGAGAAAAGCGTGTCTCGGTTAACCCTGAGCAACTGACACTGGGAAGGATCAGGACAACCCTGGATGGCAGCTTTACGTGGTAGTGTAGCGTCCAAACACAGCAGAGTGTTCAGCCACTTCTCCACAGGGTCACCTTGGGCGTACCGAATGGGTTCCGAAAGTGTTATTTCCCTCAGAGCCCGCCCCCCCGTAACGTTTTCCTCTCTAAATTTGGAATCCTTGCCATGTGATCCTTCTATCTGACTGGCGCCATTGGTAGCTATCCCGGCTCTCGACTGATCTCTCAACTGCTTGATCAGCTTTAGTGACAATGACCGCCCGGTGCCTTCGTAGCCATTCACTGTCGACGCCATGAAGACTAGATAGGGACCCATGAGCTTCCGCACTAGGGGTAGAGGAATCGCAGCCGCTTCGTCGATAACCAGGAGCTCTGCTTGGCCCAGAACATGGGCATCTTGAGGGCGAATATATTGGATTGTTTGCCGATGCGCGCGATGGATGTTGACTCGAACAATTGCCTTGTTAAAGTCAGGATTTGTCGACTGGATGATGGAATAGTCGGTATGGTCAGAGTACCCCAGAACATCAAACCCCTTGAAAATAAACTCGAAAAGAGTTTTCAAGTTTTCAGGAGAAGGGGATGTTATGAAAACATTGGAGTAGCCATGCGCAATCGCAGCTGCTACCGCGACACCGAGCGCAGCAGATTTACCTCGTCCACGCGCCGCTGTTAGGGTCACAGTACTTCGTAAGGTCTTCTCGGCAATTGCATCCACAAAGGTCAATAGCGCCCTAGCCTGGTCTACAGTACGGGCGAGGGTGACGAGTGATCCAACAGGGCGGGTGTCTTGAAGAGACTCCTTGATGGACTCCAGCTCCCTTTCGGACTCTGTCCTGGGCTCGTCTAAATCCGGGGGCGGTAGACGCTTCACGCTTTTACCACCGGAAATCGGCAAAACATCGAGCTCGTCAGTTATAACAAGACAACTAGAGCATGATCCGAGAGATAATAGGAAACGCTCGTTGAACCGTGGTACGACATCGGCGTGCGCCTCGGTGCGGAACCTGGAATGAACATCCATAGATAGTTGGTACAGTTGCTTGAGACTTGTCATGCCCTTTAGGAGCAGGATAACGAGACCTCCACCTTCCACCTATATGTAGCAGCAACACATGAGCCCCAGGAGCACAAGATAAGGAGAGGAACCTGACGAACCGTTTCAATTGTCCGGGCGAGAATATTGGGGGTGATGGCCTCGAAATCTTGTAGGATCACCATGCCATACCTATGGAGAGCAAGTCAGCGACTACCTCTTCCCCATCAGAACCATGCACTCATACGTATTTCCGAGAATCTTCTCTGTTTCCTTATAGTAGACATAACGAATCTGCATGAACAGCAGTTAGTGTGCTGGCTTGCGACAGCCTGAAAGTAGAGGGATGCTTGCGTTGTGAAGGGAGACGAAAAGCTCGAAAGGGTCCTCTTCATTGGCCTCGCGTGTTCCCCTTTTTATCTCCTTTTTTATCTTGTTCTCGCGCTTCTTTCGATGACTAGGTACCGGCCACTGGTCAGTCTCTTTGGTTGGTCTCTCCGGTCGTGCGCCTATGCTGCGCCTATCTCCAAGCCCAGCAGAGAGACGTACCTTGTGAATCCAAGGAGTTTATTCTTATATGCCCATAGGACCGACTTATTCTGCTTCAAGTTTGCATTGGACAACATGTAATGCTGCAAAACGCCATGTTAGCGGCGTGCCGGTCCGCGGATGGGGAGACTCGAGGGAGGCCACTCGGAGTTCGCGACAAGAAAGTAGGTAGATACTGACTAGGTTGACAATGGCGTCTTTCGATCGATCTCCGACGACGACAAAAAAGCTCCTCTTCTTCTCCTGGACACCATTATGAATCAGGGCGGGGATCCGCGAGTCCCTACAGAGCACGACGATGACAATTAGCAATTGGCACTCATCGCAAGAGCAGAGAAGAGACTTCACGAGAAGCCGGATAACTTACACAGCCTTCTGAGGCATCTTGGACGATTACTGTGGAGTCCGCAGGTCTAGTAAGAGCACAGAAGAATTGAATTGAGCTACATGCGACGCTCCAATTCTGTTCAATACGTGAGAGCGCCAAACAATATGAAGCAGCATAACGACGATGCGAGAGAAGAAAGCTCAAGACCAAAATTTTGGTGGTGAGCGTTTTCTGCCGGGCGGTGAATGTGGGCTAAATGCTGTAAAAGGCTTGGTATGGTTATGTCGGTGATTCTTCTCCTCCGGTGGCTTTTGCTTCTAATTGCATTTCACTAGGAAGTACCTAACCTATGTACATATACATGCATCTCGATAGACCTTAGGTAAGGTTCCGAGGGTGGGGTCAGTTATGTAGGTCAATGTACCTAAAATTGGAGCTCGGGCACCCAAGCTGTCAAGGTACATACATGTATGTATGTATACTACCTTATGTGCTTGATTGAGGTACCTAACCTACAGCACAGGACAACTGAGTCAGGGGTCCGGGGAGAACAGGTAAGTACCAACCTATTAGCAAGCTTACTAGGTTAGGTGCATACATAGGTAGGTACATAGCTAGGTAAGTAGGTAGCTAGGGTGGGTACTTACCAATTTTCCAAGCTTCAAAGATTCTTCTCCCTACATAACTTTTTCACAAACCCGATCTTCTCCCTACCTAAGTACCTACATAGGTACTTACCTACTAATATATGTAGGCAGTCCCAGTAGAACTCCTCCCGTTCCACTCTTGCTGGTAACCTCACGATGCTTCAGTCTCGCCTATACATCGCCATGGTGGTTATCATTTCTTAGATATTACCTATCTACCTACATACAGACAAGACAACACGTACAGGATGCCTCAGCAGAATGTCCACTGAACTACCTTCTATGTCTTGCGTATAAGTGACAGTTTTGTCTGGATGCAAGATAGATCATTAGACAGAACCGTGGCAGACCTCGCAGTGATCTACATGGCAGGACCAATGAGACTGGATGGAATACAAATCGTGCTCGCCAAGCCATTCCGGCTACCTAGGCCAGCATATGACGTTTTACCCTTAGCAGACGAACATACGAGTTCTCCCCACTGGAGCTCACGTTATGATGCTTCTACCTACTGTACTTAGGCCAACCACCTAATGTATCGTTGGGCAGGGAGGGGGTGGTAGGTATGTCAAGTATACAAGACAAAGAGGCTCTGGCCTCTAACCCAGGTATGTGATATTAAAACTGACCAGGAATGAGGAATGGATTCGGACAGAAGGTTTAAGCGGCCTTTCTCTTTGTTCCATCCCCCCCTCTCCCTCCCTCTCTTCTTCTCTCTTCTTCCCATTTCCACCTCCCCTTCTAAGCCTACCACTGCTACTACTAGCGACTAACCTACGCTTCTACCCTATTCCGCATCTTCTTGTCCACTAGTGGCAAGATAGAAGAAAAGAGAAGGCCTCGCCTTATATATATCGTCATCATTATCACCGTCATCACCATCATCACCATCAAACAAAACCCATCGCTACAGACTCGCTCACAATATGGCCTCTGCTCAAGTCTGCCCCGTCGTCGGCACCACCAACCACACCCTACCCCCTTCTCATCCGGACGTGGACCTGACAAAGCCTGGCCTTACATGTCCTGTCGTTGGTGCTAAGACCGACCATCACCACAATCTCTCCAAGCACCCTGCCATCTCCAACGAGGCCACCGCGACTTCTACCACGCAGTCGACTGGGTCTGCTGATGCTCAAGCCTGCCCCGTCCTACAGAGTGTCGTCAACGAGCCCAAGAGCAAGGAGATGGATGACCGTGTCTGCCCCGTCGTCGGCCCTGTCACCAGCATCCTACCCCCCGACCACCCGAGCACGCAAGGCAAGGCTGATGGAGACGAGTGTCCGGTTACGAAAGCGAAAGTTGGTCACCACAAGGATAAAGTCACAGTCCACCCTAGTGTACAGGGCGCCTCAGGCGTATGTCCCGTCACGGGTGCTAGGCAATAATTCTACCATGCACTCATTTTTTCGAGCTTAGAAGATACCTCGATTCTGTGCTACGGTATTTTACAGAGTAGGGTAATTTCCCAGACCATCGTCTATTCAGGATGCCTCAGGTGCAATGTCGTTATATGTCAGCTTCCGATGATGTATAATATATATATATGCCTATCCAATGAAATATAACTAGTTTTCCCTCCCCTTATTAGCGATACTATGAATTATACGTTTCACTGGGGCATATACCATGACCATAAGGCCACCCCGGATTTGATCCCATAGCTATCACGATTCGTTTGAATTCACAACTTCGTTGGGTGGTAACATTACCTACTGCATTCTTTGCTAGTCTAAAAGAGTATTATTTTAGGTGATATGGATAGGTGATAAAGTCATCACTCTGCTACGCATCTAGGTCAGGCCATAGATGATTTCTTCCCGAAAGCCCGATTGTCTAAGGAGATATGTCCCAGATAGCAATGACTTCCCCTTTTTTGTTGTTGTTATTGTATATAGGTACCTAACCTAGGTACTATTGATATTATGTCTTACGCCATGCTATCATGGGTGTAATGCTCCCCTAAGCCGGAAAGTCTCTAGGTTCGATTGGTTGCCTGATGTAACCTCCGAAGGCCATCGGAGCTTTCAGCGGGCAACCCAAACCTCAGCATCCGAAAGAGACCGGCGTTGACAGCGAGCAACATAATATTAAAGGATCAACCTATTCGTGATGCCCAAACATGTTTTTTATGATTCATTCTCTAGTCCACCTGCAGTAACAGTGTGTCAATAGATCTAGGGCATTACCACCACCACCACCACCACTACTACTACTACTATTATTATTATTATGTTGATCCTAAACCAACAACAAATCCCCATGGCGGCTGTCTTCACAAATTCATCTTCTGCCGTGTTTTTAGCACCACTGCACTTTCTCTCCTTCTCGACCCTCCTCGGGACAGAACTCTACCAGTCCTTCGTAGTCACCGGGGTCTGCTTCTCCTCCCTGCCCCGGCCGGCCTTCGTATCCCTTCAGAAGCGCCTCTTCCCGGCCTACTTCCGCATACAGTCCCTGTTTCTTCTACTGACAGCGGTGACGATCCCTCCGTATGGACCGCTCTCTCTGGTTGCCAGGAAAGGGGCCTGGATCCCACTCCTGGTGGCGGGCGCTACCGCGTTGCTGAACCTGGTGATCTACGGCCCTCGGACAAGTCAGCTAATGCTTGAAAGGGCGCACCGAGGTATGTTACCTATTATCTATCTATCTATCCACTTGTCCATCTATAAACAGGCGAGCTACCTATAGATGATTTCCTTGAGACTAAACATAAGGTTCCCCAGAAACAAATGATAATAAGCCGGATACCGGAGATGATGATCCCGAGGACGTGGAAGCCAGAAGTGCCGAGATGCAGAGGCTAAAGCGCTCGTTTTCACGAAGCCACGCAATGAGCATTCATCTAAATCTGGTCACCATCGTCGCTACTGTTTGGTGGGGTTGGAAATTGGGTTCGTTGCTGGACTTCAAGATGGGATAAACGCTTTTCTACTTAGTTCCGAGTTATTGTTCTCATTGGGTAATGGCTCATGGATTTCTGCTCTGGTACACAATATAATTGAAGTTTGAAATTCCCATGTTATGAATAGTCTGAAGGAGTAACCTTAGATCATTTAGTATATGTATAAGCTCGAGGCTTATTCACTGGTTACCTACCATACATACCATCGCACGTCTAATGTGGTTTCTGCGGAGCTATTTTTCAGGCGAAGTAGTATTGGATTGGGGTCCCATACCAAGCATTGGCCGGATTACGAGTTAATGGTATTGACATTTGAGGCTTCTCTAGGCCTGTATTGGATGACGAATTCGTTGGCTAGGCTATCTAAACGATATATCTCTGGCCTAGGTATGTTACATGGCTCTTAGGTATTCCAAAACTTTTGATGTTATGTCGGCTACCTACTTTGGTATATTTCCTCCTTAAGTAGGTATATATTGATGTTATACAACCCCCCCTTTTACTCCGGAATAGTAAAAGGGGAACCCTTACGAGCGATCGGAACAAATAGAAAGCCAAGACCGTAACCAGCTAAAAGAGAGAATAGAATTGAGTTGCTAATAGCAAAGAGTCTGTCCCAGATGTCGAAAATAAACTACCCCTATCTTCTCAAATACATTATAGTGCACAAGTCATTCAGCACCACTCATATCTCAAGCACCAGCTTGGTGCAGCTAATCCCCCTCCGAAGTAAATCCAAGCCCGTGTTAATAGCTGCCAAGCCCCCTTCGACGACCTGGATCTTCGGGCTTGGGACCAACGCTCCACTCGCCAGCTTTTCTTTCAGCCACACGTTGAACCAGAACGTGTACTCATCGGTGCGTTCCGCCCTGTCCGCCGACGCCACCACGAACTTGATCTCGATATTATCCGCCGGGTCGCTGTCCCTGGTTGGCATAGGCGCAGATGCCAAGTGCGCCGGCCCATCGCCCTTGAGTGCTTTTATGACATTGAGACACGGCTGTAGCGCGCCCACGGCATCATAGCCATGTCGGAACGTGAGCCTGTCCCCCCTTGCTGCTCGCACGATGGCCTCCTCGGCGCCCACCTCCCGGTAGTCGAAGACGCGCGCCGCACCTAGCGCACGCACGTAATCGTGGTGCTGCGGGCTGGCCGTGGCGTAGACCGTGAAACCGAGCAGCCGCGCCGTCTGCACCGCCATGGCACCGACGCTCGATGACGCCCCCCACACCAGTACGCCCTGCTTCTGCTTGTCAAACGTCGCGTCCGGCGGTATCCCAATGTTCTTCCAGCCGGCCCATGCAGTGGCTAATGCCATCGGAAATGTGGCCGCCTCGTTGAAGCTCAGCGCATCCGGGATGGGCGCCGCGTTGCTGGCGGGCACGAGAACACGCTCCTGGAAGGCGCCGTAGTCCGGCGCTCCCCGGGCGAAGTAGGCTGGCGCAAATGCAGACACGCGAGTCCCCGGTTTGAAGGCGGAGGAAACGCCCGTTCCGGCCTTCAGAACGATGCCGCCGACGTCGGAGCCGAACACAGCAGGGTATGCGTCAAGGGCGAAGCCGTGGCCGCGTGAGTAGACATCAACGGGGTTAAGGGCGATGGACTTGACGTCGATGAGGAGCTCTTCGGGGCCGGGATTGGGTGTGGGTCGCTCTTCGACCTTCAGGGGTTGGCCTGTTGCATGTGCAACTGCTGCTTTGTGTGTAGCCATATTGAAGTTATGAGGGGTCTGTGTATTGGTTTTTCTTTTCTATGATAGGAGTTCCAAGATGTTGAACACACTTCTCGTCATTTTCAAGATATCTTCTCGCATGGGCATTTATACACGGGCTCATCATCGACGGCCTCGGAGTAGAGATGCCTTCGGAGTTGAGATATTTCCTCATTTGGTTGATATAGATGGTACTGGTCGGTCAACTACCGGAGCAGCAGTATATGCTCTGCCCCGTGATACCCAGAGGACATGATTGCAGCGTCTGATAGGAGTAAAAGCTCTCAGAACTATAAAAAAGCTCCGTCCCCAGGACGAAACGTAATAAGTAGATGAAGGAGACCGCAAAGTCATCCCAACGCCTCTATTGTGAATAAGACCTTCAGTAGAGGTGCATGACAAAGGCTTACACGAAGTTACTAAAAGTACCCTTGGCCGGTCCTACGGAAATACAACAGTCATTTAGCTTCGGGATGCTTAGTTGTGATGGCATGTTGATTTTATCCCCAGCCACTCGGCTTGTGCTGTCACCGTGATCAGTCCAAGTTCCGTATGAACTATTAAATCCGAGCTGTGTGCTCCGGTTCTCTCCTAACTCCAGGAGTAATGTTTATGATGACCAATAAACCACTCTCTTATACACTATATGCGACCGATCGGCCTCGCATCTGCTTATCATCAGTTAATCATATGTAAATCTCGATCTACCATATTGTCATGGCATTACTGATCATCGTGCCCAGTACGGGGTACCGATCAGACCTGCTAGTCGCTAAGCGGTAAGGAAAGGGCACTTTGAGCAATTTTATAACTGGCCTTTTTATCTTCCAGGGGAAAGCAGAAGCGTCAAATTGCATTTCAACTGCCCAATCGGTCAATGTGCTATGTGCTTCAGCCGTTTCGAAACCGAGGCACATGGTCACTCGCTTCATGGAACAAAGTCTCACAATCATGCGGTGGGTCTGTTTCGCCTTTGTAACGACATATACCCTCGCACAGCATCGGAAACACATTGTCATTCGATTCGGAATGGTTTGTGATGATAGAAATATGGTAGAACACACGAGCAGATAACGGAATGCTATAGCCACCGCCCTCAGCAGCTGAGGGGTAAGACAGGCTTAGACTACCAGACTCTTGGGTATGCTGGTGTGGTATCCCATGTTAAAATGTTTACTACTGGGTTCACGAATCTAAATACATAGAAGATTTATACAAATGACGAATTCCTCGACTTGGATAATCAATACCTGTGTCTCGGGTGTCTTCTCACTCCGCTGACAAAAATACACAGCCCATTGATTCAGTGACTCTAGCAAGGACGCCTCGGTGATAGTGCAGCTTTCTAGAAGCATTGCAGATATTTATTCAAGCCCTTCCTAGTCCCCCCTTTCCCCTGTTCCCATCCGGGAAATCTAAGCTATGAAAAGGGATCTCCGTCTGCGCTCGTTGTTGCTAACGTTGTTTCCCTTGCCTTGGCGACTATTGCCGTTGGCATTAGCATTAGCATTGGTATTGGCGTTGGCGTTGTTGGCATTGTTGCCGTTCTTGCCTTTCCGCCCGTTTCCATTGTTGGCTTGAGCAGCGGCACTTGATGTAGCGGCAGCGGCCGTAGTAGCAACACCAGTAGCAACATCAACCTATTAGATGTTAGTCACGAATTCTCGAGACTGTCTTTGCGGTACTGATCCATATTTTCACTTACTGTTAAGGTGGGGGCTACTGAGCTCGTGATAGCCTGCTTGAGGAGAGAGCTGACAGCAGCCGAGTTCTGCAAAGCCTGGTCCGAACCAGCGTTCTGTACCGCAGCGATGGCAGCAGGTAGATCCTTCTGGTTCTGTGCGACTTGTGCTGTGATCTTCTGTAGGGACTGGGCAGAAGGGATGTTGGCCGGCGTGTTGACATTAGGGGTAACGTCTACCTGTTGGACAGGGAAACAACCACCGAAAGGACCGGCTTGCGCGTTGTTACGGCACCGCACCGTGCAAACGTTTCCGGCAGAAGCTATAAGGTTGTGAGATTTAGGTCAGGCATATGTTTGTAGGGGAATACGTACAACCGGTGCAAGTGAAATTATCAGGCATGGTAACCTTGATATCGAAATCCTGGAACTTGGCTTGAGATAGACCATTGGAGCCAGGTACGTTATCCTCAACTGTGAGGTTCTGAGTGATGATTCCATTATTTCCTGCTTCTACCAGGTCACACGTGTAAGGACCGGCGCCGTCGGCATTGACTTGGTCTATATGCTGTTAGATTATGCCACGCCCATACACACTAGAGAGGGTCGCGTACGGATTGTCACGGTCATCTGTGTACCGCTTTGAACCTGGGTCACGGCACCAGCAGCGAGCGCATTCTCGGTGTTCTCGCCGATATCTATGTTGCCCGACAACTCGGTACGCCCGCACTCATTCACAACATTATCAATGATCTCCTGGTCCCGTATGATAGTCGTATCCTGCTGGCAGGGGCTGATGCTTGTGCAGTTTCTCGCCAATTCGGGATTGACTTTGAAGGTTAGCCGTCAAATACACTGCAAAACCAAGGCCGGTGAGATTTACCTTGGAAACCAACACTCGCTGGCGAACCTTGGATGCCTTGAGCACCAAGGATAACACCGTGTGCCTGCGTAAGCGCCAGCAGGGCGCTGAAGGAAAGAATAGACGAGAAAGACGACATATTGGTTAAACTCCAAAAAGGGTGGCCAGCACAGATCTGCAAATAGGAATATTAAGCGAAGGGAATGGAAAAAGATGGGAAACGGAACAGATCCACAGGATCGCCAGCAACGAAGAGAATTGAGAGAATTGAAAACGGAAACCGTCCTGTAGAGCAGCATAAGAACAACGAGAATACTCGGGAGAGAGGGCGCATATATAGTTGAAGAGATCATTGTCGATCTAATCCACCTGGCTGTGCGGCCATGACCCCGTAGCCTAGACCTCTGTGAGTACGACAACCATCTTGCCTTCCCTGGAATAGGTACCTGTGTGAGGGTATCTCGAACAGGACCTGTGTCATGAAGGTGGGTTTCATAGTCTGTCAGGATGGCAGAGTACCATCAGTGCATAACCACCCTAGCTCAGGCGGGAGCCCAGGTTGGTGCGAAGGCCAAAAGAATGCTGAATCATAATTCCATTGCTACGCAAGGGCAGAGGCGACGGTTTCCACCCCACTGGAACATGGCTAGGGACCTGAACAGCAAAAGTTGATCCCTGCTCGAATCTGGCCGTATAAAGGGGGCTCCTAGCGGTAAAATTAGATGCTAACAGGGGAGGGGCTGGCGACGTTGTGTTAGAGTCCAAGACTTGACACGCGCCGAGAAATCAAGAGTGGAACTGTTTGATTCTACCCGCACGCATATTCTCCGCGAGGTTGGTTATTACCTACACTAGGTTAGGTACGGATTACATGCGGAGATGATGCCTGTGAGAAGAATCCCGGCGAGAGAGGGTTTTCTTCTTCTTCTGAATAGTCTCAATACAACATAGGAGATTGCTCTAGACGGTGACACTGTTTCAATCCACCCTACCTAGGTTGGTGTCTTTCGGTGTCACTTCAGTCAGGACAAATAACAACCCATACAACTTGGTTTAGCTGAAGTGGCTGAGCAAGAGAGAATAATAGGTAGTCTAGTTGAGGATTATCTAAAATTGGTGCTGGCGTCCCTTTTTCTTAATGCAATGTGCGTAGATCAGATAACTGACATTACTATAGCCTTTGGTGACGTCTTGAGGCTTGAATATTGGCAACGTAACGATCTACTGCAAAAAAGATCACGGAGATCTGCCGTTGGCGGCTGATCCACACAGGTTACCCCTTGTGACAGATCTCGAGCCAAGACGTTTCTTGAATTGTGGGTATCGTGGCGGGCGTTGCATCCTTTCCACCTATACATTTAACCCCCTCCCGCCCCTTCAAACACCATACTTGAATGTAAATGGCCCCATTATCTCCTGATGTTGGCCAGCGTTGGTGCTCTTTGGACAACCAAGTCTGTTTCAAGCGTCTGAGCGCATCTCTGTGACTAGGTACTAGACACCACATGGGTGGGCTTGGTTACAAAGGCCGTCGCCATAAGCGGTTCTTGTCCGTTGAGGCTGGTAATCCAACGTCGGTTTTAGAAGTTCGCAATACGACCCTATCCAGGAATTGCATCGCACAAGTCGTGACAGAGTACTACGAACTCTTCAAACCGAGTATTTTGCACCACCATACATTTGTTACTTCCCAGGCGCCCTGGGCATCAGTTCTTGTCGTTATGATTCGCCCAGGGGTTTCTGGCCTGACCAGAAATGCATCATACCGCTAACGCACAGAGGGTCAGCAAGCGCTCGACTTAAACCACAAGGCCTTGAGAATATATTTCACTTGCATGGAGTCAAGTAAACTCGATAGACTTGGATATGACGTACTAGGCATGGACATTGTTTTGCCTCATTGCATTGCGGCATTTTGCAAAGAAGACTTCAATCTCCTCTGGTTCCCAACCTAGCAGAGGAAGTTGGATTGCGCCCACTGTGTCACTAGTTGTCAGTTTATCCATGTCAATAATACGAGATCACAATAGGGAAAGTATATATTGGGTCGTCCGGTGTGTGCGCGGAAATGATACATGGCTAAGCGCTATTTGGCCATGTGATATAAGGAATGGGTTCGGGGAACACGCACTAGCTGGGAAGAACTCCTCGCATGTAGTTCTATAGTACATGCCTATGAGTCTCATAGTCCTGAGGATATTGGTACAGTTAGCGGCGCTGCATGAAATTTGCGGAGCAGAAGCTGGCACGCAATCAAGCGGTCATAGGGAAAGGAAAAGGGGGTGGTGCACTGGGCAAAGAGGCTGATAGTTGTTGGCACCGCTGAGTACACACATACTTATCTTTCGGCCATGTTCCGTATGGTAATTTAATAGTGTGGTGCTGGATGTTGACGAACCCACACTCGGCTAGATATTGTCCTCCGAACACTGCAGCGTGCGCTTTGGTGCCGAGTTTCGCGAAGGCTTCTACCATAAGGTTGGTAAAGACAGATACTGGCCAGTCCTCTGGTAGCGTGCCATCGTCGCAATGAACCATTCCATCGACATCTTGAAGCTCAACCCAGCCACCCGGTTTGAGGTTCCTGAAAAGGGGGGAGTCAGCTCGTCGATCTAGGTAGTTGTGCCTTAGAGCTGGTATATAGATACGGGGTGGTGATTACTCAAATACGTCTTTCAACACTTTCACGGGATCTCTACAAGTCATCTCAGGTCAGTCGCGTTATCCTTGCTGTGCCGAGGTATGCTGAATACAGACTTTAATATAGGGATCATGTTCCGCATGTGTGTAAAATCCCAACTAGGCCCATTTTCCCACGTATCTTCTACCTGTGACAAGATTAGCAAGCGGTCCTCATAGCTGAGTGGGATCGAAATCCACATGGGATGATTCACGTCCACCCCGCGAGCTTACATCGTCCACGAGAAATTTACAATTCGCTGGAACCCATACAGGTTGGATCGGACTTAGGTCTGCTTCCCAGTTATAATGGACCTGCCATCCCAAGCCATGGTGCGTATAACTCACCGATCCCCAACACCTCTGCAGACGGATACTTGTCTGCCATCTCAATCGCCCAAATACCTGTTCCTGTGCCCAGGTCTAGTATCTTGTGGGGGCTGTCGAGAATTGGTGCGAAGAACAACCTCCCATCGGTCGCCTCTAGCATCATGGCGTGTAACATGTCTTCACGGTTCTGCTCCGTCTGGTCGTTCGGAATCGGGTACCGGCCATGCCTAGGAATCGAAGTCAATGCCTCTCCCAGTATCGCATACTCTCCTACAGCAATTCAAGTACCTAAACTTATGGTATCTTCTCCCGTTTATATAGCTATGCTCGTATACGCTAGACCCGACCGTGACCGAGTCCGCAATGGACTCTTCGTCAAAGTCGCTCGGCTCGAATTCATTCTCTTCGTCGGTACCACCAGCTTCGATGAGGGTCGGCTGCTCCGAATCTATCTCGGTAGATGGCACTGTCGAACTATCGGGACTATTAGAGCCGCTCGACTTGCGATGGTCTACAAGCGACTCAATCAGCAACTGGCCTGCTACTTCTCTTGCGCATTACTCACCGCTACCGTTTCCCATCGCCACGGGGTTTGCCAGACGAGGTCTAGTCAAAATGGTACTGTATTGCGACGTGCCTTGAATTGGTCTAGATAAGAAACCGCCACGTCTATCGCGCCAATTCTCTATACCACGTCAAGGGAGGTCGAGTTCTGCCTATTCATTTACGTCTTGTATTGTGATAGGAATGTTAGGAGTGCTGAAGCGCACGGCTCTCAAGAGCAGCGCCATTTCTCACGCTAGTTCTTCCCTTCTCAAAGAACTCCGAGCATGTGGTGGCTGGAGGGGGGCTGCCCGGCGAGACATTTGTGACCTATCTCTTGACCCCTTGCTGTCTTTGGATAATTACATTCTATTAACCCAACCCAACAGAACCAGGAATTTCGAATAGCCCTTGCTAGCCAAGCATCTACGCTACGTTTTCCACGGCCGAAGTAGTGGATAGCATCCCAATAGCCAACAACTAAGAAAGTCGTGCAGAGATCGAAATGTATAGTGTTTGGATGGCGCAGGACTTATGCTATTAGTCTATTTCTTTATAACGGCCCAGCATTCTAGACCACGTCATCTGACCATAAGTATTGCGAAGAACGTATTAAGCTCCCCGCTATCTTTGGACAACGACTAATTATGTCTCTATTGTACATCAATACCGACCTAGGTAGGTAGTCCAGCGTCGATACCGAAGTGTTAAATATCAGTAACATCAGATGGGCTACGTGTTCTATTTATAACCCTATACATGAGTAGCACAAGGTTTTTGTAACCCATGGTATGGAATTGTGGAATTGGATGCATGTAGGTAGATCTAATCCATTATTTGAAAAAGTACGGGATGAGATACATTTCCCTTCAAGGAAGATTTGCATAACTCTGCATAATGAGGACAACTAGATACCTATCCCCTCAACTAGGTAGCAGGAGATCCTCTACCCAAATATATGTGAACATAGTTAACTATTCGCATGACTGAATAAACCCAAGATATCACAGGAGATCATCGCGTCTTAAGTACCTGACTAAGTTCACGAGTACCTACCTATAGAAGATGTTTCATTAAGCTACTACTAGGAAGATTACATGTAAACGGCGTGTTTGATTCGTATTAATTTACTCATTAACAGGAGAGCGGTTTACGGGTGAATGGAGACGAGCAAGCGATACGTACCATCTCCTAAAACGGTCTGGTTGGCAAATGCTCGATGACGGGTTTCCGACAACACCAACTAGACAGGACAACACTAACCTAGGTTAGTTTTTTCTTCTTCATCTTAGTTACCGACCGCGTTTAATGAGTTATTAACGATGCAACATTCTCCAAGTCATGTCGTTATCCACTAGGTACATAACCTTGACCTAATCGCCAACGTCTTTGTTTTAGAGAAAACCAGGAGTCTAGGCCACAGATCGTGTCTCTCGGTAACAGGTACGTACTTGCTAGCAGATTGGTTATATATCCTTCCATTGTATTTGGCATGATGCCAATTGACAGCAGACCAGATTAACAGGCACACTAAGTGGGCGTTTGCATTTTAATCTCAAGTTTTGTCCGGCAAGACAGACACAGCTGATAATTAAGAAAACAAAAAAAAAATTTATAGCCTGAGACTTAAGTATAGATCCTATTGCAGAATGTTTACTTGAGGATCCTAACATCTCAGATGGTTTGTTACCGGCTAGCTGGACGAGCCGTGCGCACTGCAACCAATACAGTATTGTAGGGTAACCACTGTCTTCCAATCAGGCAATCACTTATAAACCCGACATAGCGGCCATGAATTTCCTCCTAGAAACCCTACAGGGTCTACTGTTTCCCATAGCAGTTCCCTATGGAGGTTTCTTCATCCTTATCGTCTTGATATGGCGTGAGTTTAGGTCCTGGCACCGTCTGAGACACGTTCCAGGACCGTTTCTAGCCTCTATCTCCATCCTATGGCTGCTCAGGAAAGCTTTAAGCGGAAAGCTCCACGAATATCTACGGGATGCTTCGGAGAAGTATGGTATGTAGGAAGTAGAGATGAGATCATGGGAGGCAATAACGGTAGGTGTAGTTGTAGACATATGTTAACACAACATTCTTCTAGGCCCGCTAGTTCGAATTGGCCCAAATGAACTTCTCTCTACAGATCCCGAAGTATTACGCATGATGTCTGCCATTCGTTCCTCTTATACTAAGGGAGAGTTTTACGAAACTGGCCGTATCATACCCGAGGAAGATACAGTAGTGTCGTTACGCGACGACGCTGCTCACCGCACATTACGCGCCAAAATGGGCACCGCAGTAAGTCTTGCCTGCGTTTGTGATATTAGCACAGCTAAGACCAACCCGGAAAGGGAACGAAGAGGGATACATTCTCTAACTCATGATACTTCGTACACAGTTTAGTGGCAAGAAAAACGAAGGCTTTGGCTTCAGTGCGGGAATTGACCGTCAAATCTTTGAGCTTGTGAAGCTCATCGACAAGAAGTATATATCATCAACTACACACTATCGGCCCGTACAATTTTTCCAGAAAATATCCTATTTTGCATTAGACGTAATAGGCGATATCTCTTTCGGCGGTGCATTTGGCTATCTAAGGGAAGATTGCGATCTTTACAATTACCATGAGATTTCTGAAAGTTCTCTACCCATCATGAACGTCTTATCCGTAATGCCGTGGCTCACTCGAGTGGCTTACAAGTGGCCCTTCAGCATGATGCTGCCGAAGGAAGGGGACCAAATCGGCTTTGGCCGCTTGATGGGGTAAGAGATGACATTCTTTGTTTTTACACCCAAGCCTTATTTCAATCAATGCTTCCCCATCAACGATGCTAATTCCAAACCAGAATTGCTAAATCTTTTGTCGACAAGCGACTACAACCAGGGGCAAATCCACAGAAAGACATGATGCAAGCCTTTATTAACAGCGGCATGACACGGCCAGAACTCATGCAGCAGACGTTCGTTCAAATGTAAGATGACTCTTGGCATTTTCCAGTGCCATGCATACTTACGCGTTTCAGCATTGCCGGTTCAATTTCGACGACAACGGCGATATGTATGACGCTACTATGCCTCATAACTACGCCTTTAGCTTACAGGGCACTGCAACGGGAAATTGATGAGTTTTTGGCCGTTAACAAATTGAGCTCCCCCATCACCGATGCTGATTCTAGGAGAATGCCATACTTACAGGCCGTGATCAGGGAGGGCTTACGCATATACCCCCCAGTCCTTGGACTAGGTAGTAAGCAAGTTCCTGAGGGAGGGGACCTGATAAACGGTTATTCTGTCCCCGGGGGGACTCAGATAGGCATGAACTTCTTTGGGCTTATGCGCTCCAAGGAGATCTGGGGACCCGATGCTGATATCTTCAGACCGGAGAGATGGCTCGAAGCCGACTCTGACACTCTCAAGAAAATGAATTCCATAATAGACCTCGATTTTGGTTTCGGGAAATACCAGTGTTTAGGAAAGCCCATTGCTATGATGGAACTCAACAAGATTTTTGTCGAAGTATGCTCTCCCTCCAGGACCACAGAACTATCAGTAACGCTAACTTGGCCATTTAGCTGCTTCGAAGGTACGATTTTATGATTGTGAATCCCCAGGCACCTATTCAGGCACGGGGCGCTATTTTCTGGTCTGCGAGCGACTTTTGGCTGCGCATCACCAAGCGATCTGATACCCCGATAGTTAAAGACAGACAGCAAGATAGGCATTAGTAAATAGTTTCGCTCCAATGCTGCTATTTTATCAATATGGTACTGTGTCTTTGACCATGTTGATATACTTCCAATTAAGCAATATCTACCTACCTACCTAGGTATTCATTTTTTCTTTAAACTTAATGTAGCTCCCTAGTCGCACATGGCAAGGCCATTGGCCTTTACATCCATTTGATATCCCTATTTGATACGTATTTGCTATTATATCGAACACCTTATCCCACCAGCATCAACAAAGCCCATATTATGTTAGTCCAGTACCAGCTTACCAGGTTCGGACCATATACTACCGGCCTAAAGAGGCATTATTCTAATCAACTATTCTAGGTAATGTAGTAAGTTCTTTATATGGGTTTATGGGGTTTGCTATAGTCAATGTTATACCTCGGAGAATGACGGGTAGTATTCGACACGGATATTCCAGCCAGCAAATCACACGGATATTTTGAAAAGGGAAAAGATACTGGCGGTAACACACGTATGAGTTGAATACACCATTTAATAAAATTTCGAGGCCAGGCTAATCCCAAAGTTGTCTCTAACATATTATGAAGGCGGTGGAACTAAGACTAGACCCGTCACTCATATGTCACTGAGGTTCATCAACTCTTGCTGAGAAACTTTGTTGTCCTTCTCCTACGTCTCACGTCAGTTAGAGCCATATTGAACGTCCAGTTAGGTTATCTTATTTCACATAGTAGTATCCTCCCCCACCCACAGTACAAATTATGCCTATTAAAATTATTGAGCAAGACTTTGGGTATTGAGGTTAAAACTAAAAACACATCAAGACATTCTTTCTAGGCTTTAGTGCTCATATGAGACGTGGTCTGCGGCACCTTTTTGTCTTTTCGTCAGAAGTCCTCACTTGGGGTTGATAGAGGATAGTTGTCTTTGATATTCGGCAATTGCACTTCCTATTTTAGTCCTGTTTTACTACCTATGTAAGCACACCCATAATCAATAGACTGATGAGAGGCAACCGGTGAGCGTTGAGCATCCATATATGATTGGTAGGTCGGTGTGCTTATATCATCTCTCCATGTGAGGGCGCACACGAGTATAATATGGACATAAGCTGCCTATTAGCTCTTATTGCATTCGCCCACGAGGCCTTGGGAATATCCCATTGATCCACACGTTCTAGACTCCTTCTTATTCTAACCTAGTTGGAATACAAAATTTGCATGGCAGGGGCTTAAACCCTCAAGGCTAAAGATGAATATTAGGGTGTGAGATTCGACAACAATATATGGAATACCCTCACAGCATATGACACTACGACCGTTTATCTCGCCTAAGAAAACGATAGGTTTCAATATCATCAGAGACTTACTTTCGATCTAGACAGGTAATGGTATATAAAAAATGATGGGGATCGGTAATTTCCCAGCAAATGTTATCTTATGAAGTCCTGACCAGCACGCCTGTCTTCAAATTTCTCTGTGCATCTTCTATTAAATACATAATAATATCTAACCATGACTCCTTTCCCCGCAGAATCTGGCTACAGCATTATCTAGTCAGGGGACTTTGCCGGCGCGGCTGGATCCCTTCCTAATCAGTCAAAATGGAATATCGTAAACGCAGGCCCCAACTCTGGTAACGCTGAAGTGCAACACTACACCCAGAGAAACTCTAACCCTCGCTCTCGGGGTCGGGAATCCTCCAAATCACCTCTCAGGTGAGTGAAGATTGCCTATCCTGGTCAAGCATGTGAGTTTGACTCCTGAGTCACAAAGTCAACAGCAAGATAGGTACCCATTGTGACGATCACCAACTCTCTACCTTAAAGCATAACAATGGGCAATAGACCTCGGCACGTCTCGAGTGCAAGGATGCGTTCAACTGTCCCGCGGACCATCGGAGTGAGTAATATTGGGAGTCATATAGGTATTACCCCCTTGACTTGTCTGGGGGGTGGGATTTTCCTATCATGGCTAGGCATATGTCGAGACTTAACGTCAAGGCTAATAAAGATACGTAATATTGCAACTACTGATTCCCTATGCTACAATGCCATTCCCAGCCGAGCTTCGTAGCGGAACGTTCTCCTTCAATTAGCAGTCAGGCATCTGGCCTGCCTTCTGGGCCTTGGGGAACGACTTCCGCAACAGCAAGAACGTATCGTGACCCCAATGCGGCTAGTGGGACATCTTCGAGAACGCGCACGGTGCCGATTTCTCCCTTGCCACGCTTCACTATGGCCGTAGTGGCACCAAACATCTTAGCCTCAGGGATGGCGGTAACGCCAACACCAGGAAGACTTTCTAGGTCGAGTCTTTCCACACCTGGGCCTTCAAGGTCAACCGTACTCCCAGTAACTGGCAGGATGAGACGCTCGGCTGGTGGTTTGATGGAAACAAGTTCTTCCAGATCAAGGGGAGCGACGTGGTCGATGGTGAACTGTGGGGGCATGTTGCCCGCAAGAGCTTCTATCCTATTCTAAACGTCGTTGTTGGTAGCAACATCCCCGGTGGTGGCCAGCCAGATGCAAATACGACAACTAGCTTGGGAAGTGGTCTCCAGGTCAAATACGTAGCGATATACCGGACTAACTAAATTTGATCGACGTACTTCATGAAGCATTGAGCGTGAAGTGGTAGGCTGTTCAGTCCTTTGTGTTGGATATTTGATATTATGGTGCTTTTTTTTTTTTTTTTTTTTTTTTAGTTTTATCTTGGGATTGGTTATAAGTTCTCCATTCTCCGTTCTTAGGCAGGTAGCTATTGAAATTTACTCAGTTTATTTTCTAAGACCGCTTTACGGGCGTGAATGTTCCTTATGTGACCGAGTGAGTACCAATTCGTGTATTGAATGATCGCTTCTGACTTTAGAGTCCTAGATGAATTGTTAGCTGTCGTCACTTAGTCGTATATATCTAGGATAGATGTGTTTACTATGAATTTCCACAAGCCCAGGTATATTATGCATACACATATCGGTGTTGGTATATACCTATACCTAGGCACCTACACACACACACATATATATATATATATATTTATATTCCTATGAGCACTGCTTTTGACATACTGAAAACGTCACTTATTAGAAGTAAATGAAGAGGTTAAGCTTAGGAAACTCCTTCTGTATCCGCGATTCTGAAGACATATTTGATGGCATTTGCTTTTCCTGCCTTCAGATTTTCTAGCGCCTCTTGAATGCCTCCTAGACCACCAGGCACAACAACCTGGGGCTGCGCCTGAAACCATCCTTCCTGCAAGCCTCGTCCGAGATATCGGAAGAAAACATAGCCGAAGTCCTTGGAATTATTGTGCACCGAGCCGACGTTTGTGATGCTTTGAGTTATATGAGAAGGGATCTGAGAATAATCATGGCCTGGCAAGACCAGGGTAATCTTTGAGCCCTCAGCTAGAACCTTACTCAAGTTGACATAGCTGTTCTTTTCAGACACGGCATCAAATGCGTAGAGCAATTTAGCATTGCCAGCAGCCTTTTTCAAGTCCTCGACCACGGCATCATCGCCCTTGCGGTAGTCGATAATTGTGTCGCCCTTGCTCCGGTCAATCAACTTCTCTACATGAGAAGCTGAATTACCGGCCACACAGATCAAGGGATGAATATTACTCTGTCGCGCCAGCTGAACCGCATAGGCGCCAACTGCAGACGCAGCACCATATACGATCAGGGGGATTGGCTCCGTAGCTGGATTCCAAGGCTCCGGGAGACCGAGGCGAAGATAAAGTCCAACAGCAGATGTCATAGCAGCTAGGGGAATAGCAGCAGCTTCTATAGACTAGTTAACCATCAAATACATAGTCTAATGGGTAAGTAAGTATTGATTAATTCATCAACTCCATACCTTCAAATGAGGTTTTCTTAGGGATGTGGAACGTGGTGTGCTGCCAGGCAACAGCATACTCTCCGTATGAGCCATGGGGGGCCAGCATCTCATGAAATGCCGCGACACGGTCACCGGGCTTGAACTCGGTGACGTTTTCGCCCACCTCGTGAACAATGCCGGCGATATCATCGCCTTGGTTTACCACGAGATTTGGCCGCCACTGGGGGACCTTCCAGTCCTTAGGGTTTGAGCCACTCACGACGACTTTGATAACAAGCTGATCGGCATTCGGCTTAGGGATAGGTGAATCAATAATCTGGACCTTGGGCCCTATGGGAAATCAGTGCGGTCCAACGATGCTAGGTGGGCTGGTTTTGAAGGACTCACCTTCAGCAACAATAGCTTCTTTCATGATGGCTTTCCGAAAGAGGTTTGGCGAAGTTCTAACTTGGACAACTTGTGTAAGGGGCAATGGGACAGGCGAAACACTAGAATCCGGACAGCCGGTTTATATATACCTATATAGGAACCCCAATAATATGGGAAAATGTAACCAATTACCACCAACGCGTAGGTGGAGAGGGCGGGGTTTGTCATGGAAATCGTTTGAAATCATGCATTCGACACATAGCCGGCAGAAAGAAGGGGTGACACCAATATTGGGTTCTATTACATCATGCCCAGCGGTCACCAGAAGGTTCCGGCCTTCATTACAGTCGATATAGTAATAAGGGTTAGTTGTAACAGGTATATGGTAAGTATCTATAGAGCACTCGTAACCCGTTGGTCACTTACATATGTACTAGTGCCGACCAATTTAACCTACATTGATTGATAGTGACATCGGGGAACATATTTAACCTAGCTGGCTTACAAATCAATTTACGTCTTAGAAGGTACTTGTACCTCGTCATCCCATTAAGTGTGAACATCATTCAGCAAGCAACCTAGGTACATAGGTAGTAAAGTATGTATGTATCAAGTATCGTATAAATGGTAGGCAGGTACATAAGTACTTAAATATTGATGGCATAACTACATACACAGGTACCAATGATTTAATAGGCGCTTTATGTTCTGTCTAAGAGAACTAGTATAGTGTTCTATACTTTTCCTATATAGGTACATTAATTGACCTTATTACATGCCTAAGTAAAGTACTTACCATAGGTGGTTATACTTTAGCTTCTAGCCTTTGTCTCAAATATTTTGAAACCACTCTACCTAGACTCGAACGTTGTTTTCAATTCAAATGACACTTTATAACTAATCATAATTTGTAAGCTGTAATTAGAAACCGAAGAAGCACGTTTCCGCACATCTATCAGAGCGACTGGGATCAAGAGTCGAATCGAGGCAGCAGGCGGGAAGTGCGTATCTCTGCGTAACTCAGCAATGAATGCTATGGAGATGTCTTCGCCCAGGAACCAATCACATGCGAAGGGTGGTGAGATTAAAGATGACGAGGGAGCTGAAAAGGGAAGGCTGTCGCCAGCGAGACCCTCGCCATGCCTGTGTGAGTGATAGCTACTATCTACTAGGTACCGTAGATGTCAGATATCAACCCTCTCCTGCTGACTGCACCAATGAGACGTGTCCATGGTGCTTTGGAATCAATTTGTGGTGTACGAGCTGCTCAGCCGCAGAACCCACCAGGGGTTTACACATAGCTCAATGACACGGGATCTCATGTGCAATGTAAGAAATCCAACGATGAGGAATCATCAAGTCTGTAAACGGATATCCGGGTTTGCTACTCCATTTGAGAGGACCCATCAACGCAGGCTGTGGCACTCTTGAGCGAATGGCCTGGGACGTACATGATTTCCAACTTCAACCTCATTTGCTCACTAACTATGGAATCTCGCTGTGGAAATTTCATAGCTAATGGGCCCTCAGTTCCAAAGGTCTCAGGCTTAGCATCATCGAGTCAAGAATCAGGTCGCCATATAAGTCGTCGAGGACTCTGTGACTCGATGAGTATATGGGAAGAACCATCAGATATGGCATTGACAACACTATTTGCGACATAACAACACAACTCAGAATTGCTACAAACCGCATCCACGAAAGGGAAAGAATAACAAAAAGCTCGCCCAGCAGATAACAAAACGGCTAGTTCACCCGTCTCTTAATTTCCGTCAACAAGCACAATGAAGGTGTCATATACTCTGGGCTTCGCCTCCTGGGCCGCAGGCGCTATGGTTCCGACTCGTTTTTCCAACTCGACCTCTCTCAAGGCTTTGTATTTCCTCGAGAACAACCCTTCCGGGACCAATATAGTCAGTGTCAAGGTATCGAGTCAGGACGGGACCCTCAGCGACCCGGTGCGGATCCCGACCGGTGGGAAAGGCCTTGTCGGACTGAACAGCCAGGGACAAGCCGCAGTTGGTGTGTAGCGTCCGTCTACTTAAATATAGTTAGGAGCATCAAGCGGCTGACCCCCTTTCCACGCAGATACCCTCTTCAGCCAAGATGCCGTCGTCGTCTCGGGTAACTACCTCTTGACCGTGAACCCGGGCTCCAACGCCATTTCCCTTTTCACGATCCCAGCATCAGACCCATACCATCCCGTACCGGTCGGTGGCCCGGTCTCTAGCGGCGGCGACTTCCCCAACACCGTCGCCTACAGCGCGCAGCGCAGCCTCGCCTGCGTAGCCAATAGCGGCACCCGCAGCACGGTGCAGTGCTTCGCCGTGACGCCCACGGGCCTGCATCCCATCGATGGTGCTCGCATGCCGCTCCCCCTGGCGAATCAGACGACACCCCCCCTGGGCCCGCCCAACACCGTGTCCGACATTGTGTTCAACCCCGAGGGAACCGCGCTCTTCGTCAGCGTCAAGGGCGCGGCGGGCGAGCCGGGGTACCTGTACGCGTACGAGGTGGTAGACAGTAACAACACTAAGTACGGAGTCGCCATCAACCCCGAGGCGCACGTGTCGCGGCCGGCAGAGCTGGATATGAACTTCTCGCTTACGTTCCTGGGCAACGGGGCGCGGGCGTTCGTGAGCGACCCGGGCTTCGGGGGCGCGTTTCTGGACGTGGGCCGGGACCTGCGGGCGAGCGTATCCCGATCTATCAACGTGACTGGGCAGGCGGCCAGCTGCTGGAGCCAGTACTCGGAGCAGTTTAGTGCGGTGTACGTGTTCGACGGTGGCGTGGTAGATGTCACGGTGCTGGACGCTGAGACCATGGACACGCGGCCGAAGCTCCTAGGGCCGGCGGCCGCGGGCGGCAAATTCGACTCGGTTGTCGCGGGCAAGTACCTGTATACGCTTGATGGCGCGGCGAGCGTCACGGTCTACTCATTGAGAGAGTCGCGCGTGGTGCAGACTTTCAACCTGTCTAAGTTTGGTAACAGGCAGTTCTTCCAGGGTTTAGCGTTCTATGGCGATGCCAGTCGCTGATGAGAGCTGCAGAAGTGAAGCAAAGCTTGAAAGCCACGACCCGACTGGTCCATATCAGCTCTGTTCTTGGTGCTTTCTTTCTGTATATCATCTAACCTTACTTGTGGATAATCCAATCCCTTTGTGTCAAATTGCACTCCTCTCTAATCTCCATACCAAATTTGGGAAAAAACAGAGGCTTCTTTGAGATCAACTAAAACGGCCAAGTGTAAACTAGGCTAGGAGTCTACCAGTCTGTCCGTCGATATGTGTCAAAGGTAGGACCATAAGTTGAGCCCACTCCTAAATCGGAGAGTACGACAATAATAATAACATGAATAGACGGGGACAACAGCAGACCGATGGGAAGCATAGAAGTATACGATTTATGTTCCCCAGCAGGATCCTTAACACCCCCCCCCCCCCTGCCCTCCTTTTTTTACTACCTTTTTGCACCCCCTTAGTTTAAGACGTTAGAACCACCCACTCACACCCATACACAATTTCCTACCGCCACCGAAGATTTCCCTACCCGCAACAGGAGCGTTGGAATTAGTCTAGTCATATACAAGTAATATACATCTACCGACCGTATCATGGAATTTCTATTTATGAAACCATGATTTTTCCTCAAACCAGAACTGTCAAGGGGGGGGCTTCAAAGGGATGAGATACCGCCGGCGAGAATAAGGACGGTTGATACACGGTCCCGTCCTAGGGGATGCAGAAATCAATCCAACTACCCAGGTAGTCAAGACGGTTGCGACTACTGTCCTGGAATTCATGCTCACGATAAATTTCCTCGAATTCTTCATAACTAAGCCTACCCCATCCGCCCCGTTCCCTCGCCTCCTGTTCCGCGAGGTCTAGCCGTTTCCAGGTGATCAACGTGGAGTGCGGAACATGGTTTGCTGAATGGGGACCGACGATCTTCGAGTCTGTGTCTCGAAGAGCTTCTTGATCTGCTGCACCTGAAACTGGGGTAGCATTGAGTAATTCTGTGGCTGGTGTGGTTCCTTGTGCTTCTGAACTACCACTCGCTCTTAAGGTCGGTGACGACCTATTAGGTCTGAATTGCGGCATGGTCGGGTCGCGGTGTTCGTGTGTCTCTGTAGGTATGATATTGCCCGTTGGTGATATTGATCTTTCAACAGGTACAATATTCGGCCTCTGATCTTCGTTGCCGGAGGGGTTGATTGTGTAACCGCTAGTTGCTAATAAATCCTCTAGGCTTTGATGTTGAATGGGCCGTGTTTCCTGTGAGATTTTATTCTGTGATTCATGCGGAGATTCTCCAGTCGACTTATCGTCTTCGTCATCAATATCTACGGTTTGTAGAAGCTCTCGGTATTTTTGCCGCTGCTCTTTGGTTTCAGCAGCACGCACAGCAAGATCTTCCTTCTTTTTGAAGATGTCATCTAACAACTCATTAAAGGCCTGTTGAGTAACCTGGTATAGAATTTCCTTGCCAGCATCACGTTCGGCATCGGGAATCTCCATACCACCCCATCTCTCAGGCACACTTCGAGAAGAGGTTGAAGGGTTGGATCTGGTATCGAAATCGTCTTTATCTTCGGCAAACCGAACCTTGGAGGAAGATCTAGATCTTGGGGACAGTAGCGGTTGGGTTGATTTGGAAGACTCGGCCATGCCATTCAAATTGACAAGAACATCCTGACTTTCGGACCAGCCTGAGGGTGGCAGAGCTCCTTCTTCCTCATCCAAGTAAAATTGACGTCGTTTCCACCTCTCGTGGAGCTGCTTCCTCGCTAAAATCCTTCTTCGTTTTTCCAGTCCAAGACGGTGAGAATTTGCACTGATAGTCTGGTGTTGTGCCCTAAGCTGGCTTTCCGAGGGTAATGTATTCGTAAATCTTTGGGCGTCTAGTATCGTTTGATGCGTGGAAGTATCACCGGCGTCATTCGTCGACAAATCTGTGTTCTCGTCTTCCTCAGTGCCATTCACATCCTGGCCATCTCGTGTGCTTTGGTCGTCATCATCGTCATCATCTTCCGAGGACTCGGTCTCAGCGTCGTCAGCTACGAAAAGACTATGTTCTTCATGATTGATTGAATCAAGAATGTCCTCCAGCTGCGTATAATTTCCAGATAATAAAGAGGCAAGGTCAACAGTGTTCCGAGGTGGATTGATAATGTTTGACAAGTAACGGGTGTCCCCGTTAGGAGAAAAGGGGGTCCGGGAGGAGGAGCCGAAAGATTCAGTGAAGAAGCTTTGATTGCCGTTACGCGTAAACAGTCCGCTCAGTATCTCCTCGCGGCTAGCCGTATCCGGTTTGTCCTCGCTGACAACACCTTTTGTGTCACTAATGTCGACATCGCCATTTGAACGAAATACCTTACCCTCCATAGGTCTATCGTGATCAGCCTGGGGGACCCTACCCTCTCTGCCAAAGAGGCTGCTAAGCGGTTGCCTGCTGTTGATGAGTTGCTGGGCCTCGGTGGTAGTCATCATATGGTCGTCTAAGCCTTCGAGGATATCTCTGTGCATCTGTTTGTATAAGACGTAGTAAGCGCGAAACATGCGCAGGAAGTCCCGCCTGTTGACATATCCGTCGCCGTCAATGTCGTAGCCATCGAACGTTCTCCTGAGCTTGTCCTTTCTCTTCCGATATGAAACACCGTGTAGAAATTCCTCAAAGCCGATCAGATCATCATGGTTGGTGTCATAAAATGCAAACATGCGGTCGTGGATGAGATTGGGCGCAGCATGACGATAACCACCAGACGGTACAAGACAGCGCTCAAAAGTCTTCCGGTCCATAGCTAGACACAGGCCGTTGGGATCGTCCCTCCATTCGGTGTTGGCCATAAAAGTCCACTGTTCCCAGAATGCATCAAGTTCCACCCGTTCGAAGCCCGTCTCTTGCGACCACTTGGTAAGCAGATATCTTGGCAGGTTGCGTATCGAGTTGTCGGGATCACCGGGGTACCAAGCAGGCTGGACGTGGCGAGGACCAAAGGGGGGAGCGGGAACCTTGACCTTATAGAATACATGGGTCTTGTTGTGCAAACCTTGGGATTCGCACATCTCGCACAGGTCGAAGTCGGCGCAGTTAGCGCAGCGATAGCGGATGCCACGAATGGGCACCATGCCGCAGCCATTACACTGACAGCCCCGGTGGACATAGGCATTCCGTCTCGCGTTATCTTCAGACACTCTAAACAGCAGGGTAACTATGTTCTCGCCGGTACGCTCTCTGTTTCCGTGGGTAGGATCATGGTACCATTCTTCGGGACTATTTTCGTCGGTTGGGACACGGGGCTCTCTGGAGACTAGGTCGTTGGTATCGATATTCTCATCACCGTGGGACTCGGACTCGGAGGAGTCATCGTGGCGGTGCGAGGACCGACGAGGCCGTCGTAGGGCATTTCGGCGAGACAGGCCGGAGCCATGTGGAATAGCATCCTGCTGCCAGAACGTGTAGTGACGATAGTAGTAGTAGCCGACGGACGCAGCAGCAACAGCAGAAGCAAGGGCAATGGCAAGTCTGGGACGAGTCAGAGAGGACGAGGCTGCTGTCACGACTACCGACGTGATGGGGGCCGTGGAAGTGGACGTAGACGCCATATCGACGAATAGCTCAGAAGCAGCTCATTGCGGGCCGGGAGAGCTATGAAAGATGGGTTGCGTCCATGTGTCGTTTCTGAGTCTGTGATGGGATGTGTCACATTTATGCGCAAAGGGTACCGACCGTAGAAAAGGACATGCGCCAGACTCCAATCGTGATGCACATGTAGCAGGTTTAGTTGGTGTGTGTGTGTGTGTTGGGTGTGTCTGGTGTAAGGCAAGGTGGAAAGGCTACTGAGGTATTGATGTAGGTGTAAAAAGGTAGGTAGGTATGAGGTAAGAGGTTTCCTAGGTTAGGTAGTAGTAGGTAGTCGATTCAATATGTAGTATTTGATGTCGGTAGGTAGGTACATATGTAGGTAGAGGTATGTTTGGAGAAAATCGTAAAAATGCATCAAGCTATCTAGAAGAGGTACGTACCGCTTTTGGTGCGATACTTTGTACCTACTAGTAGTAAGTTATTCCGTACTTCCAGTTGTGCTTCTAACTCTTTGGAGGGGGCGGGCCTTCCAAGGACTTCAAGTTCCCACAAGCCATGTACTTACACCACACAACTAGGTAGGTACTACCATGCAGGTACCTAAGTACTTATAAGCAGGTAAATAGTGGATCTACTACTGCCTATGTACATACTATGCATGTATGTAGGTAGGTACTTGCTAGAATTACTTAGTACCAGACTATAACTACAACAACTTTCATATTCGCATTGCGTAAATAAATCCATGTCTTGTTTAACCCAAGACCAATATAGAACAATCAACTGAGGTCGCCCCCTCTGCTTAGTAGAATAGTTAAGGCGAGTACCTCGTCTTATTCGATTCCCGCTCAGACGATTGTTGCCTTGATAGTAAAGTCTTGAGCACCCTGATAGACCTGCACCCTTCCAGTAGGCGATTGCTCATTCGTCCAGACAATCTCCTTTGATACGATATGATGTGTGCCACGAATGAACACGTCAGGTCCAGCTTCCTGCCATATCTCGAGATCAGCACCCCCAGAGCTCATCGTGAGATTGAAAGACGCTGCTGTATCTTCGCATGGGGCCTGCTTGATCGAAGGAAAGCTCTGGTAAGCTGGTGGGCTGGCCGAACAGCTCGTCGACGAGCCACTAGGGCCGAACGATAAGTCGAACGAGACACTGGCGTTTGTTAACAACCCAAGCTCAAGTATCTATCGGTCACTTAGATCGAATCATCAACTTACTGTCCAATCGAAGAATGCGGTGTTGCGCCCGCTTGAAACTTAGAGACAGCGAACAAAAGTTCATTCGGGGCACCTTGAACGACGGCGAGACTAGCACTAAGGAGGCCGACACTTGAGAAGAACTTCATCGTGAAAGATATTCTTGGATTGGGAGAACTCGTCAATTAGAAAGATGATGTAGGATTTCTTATGTGCCGACCCTGGATAGAAGGGGTCAACTTATACTTTGTACGAAATGGCTTTCACTTCAGCTCTCCTTTCCTTTCAGCCTAGCCATGGCGATCTCTGTCTCCGAGAGTGACCCGTATCGCTGCCAACATTGGTAGCATCAAGCGCAGGGCTAGTCCAGGTTTGTGTACATCCGTCAGATTCTACTACCTATGTATCTATCAACTGGCAACCAGTTCAGTAACATGACTATCAAATGTATGTATAATTAATGGACACAACTCGAAACAATACCAGACACTGCCACATATCTACGATAGAGAGCCAGGCTAGAAACAGGCGACATTGTCACCTAGGTTAGTCCATTGTCCCCTATAAGTGTCGTTAACACTACTTGATTATGAACGAGGTTGATTGTTGGTTATTGGTAACATACATCTATCTCGTTGCAATAACGGGCTGTAATTAGAGGTCGTGTCTGACATGATTAACCGAGGATTGTCGGTGCTAATAGTGCTGGTTGTATCAAGTTTCCTATCACAGAAATTAATTTGCCTTGGCCGACATGAATACAGCTTTCTTAGTTGTCTCATTTAAGACGATTTTAAGTTATTGCCTTACTCCTATTCGTTTTGATATATTTCATGCTCGGCCATTCCGTATTGCGTCCCCAAATTCCACGTTACCTGAAAAGTAGGCAACGTTAACATTGGCGCCTCAATATCTGTTAAAGACTTGTATCATGAAACTGTCAGCGAATGACGACTTGGATCTTCTTCAAATGCTTCTCCAAGGTGCCAGGATAGACCCGAGGATGCCTCTTCAATTTCGCTCGACGAGACCGGTACAACCAATGATCGCATCAATACTGGTGCGGCTGAGAGCCAACGAGCGGGCAATACCGTAACCGGGATCCCTTTCGGGTTATCAATACTTCTTGGCGTAAATCTCAACGAGTGACCCTTTTCGAGTTCGGAATGTAGGTTTATGTGTTCCCTGTTGTCGGTGAACCGTATATGGATTGCGGCTCTCGCTTGGGACTTGGAGGAGATGTCTACCTATTCGGAGCTTAAATTCTGGTGAAGGTCAATAGGTACTTAGTGCCTGGCATATTGATATTGATAAAGCTTAGATGTCACATGCAATCAAGTAGACCATTCGGGACAATAAACTCTTAGTATGAGACTTAAAGAGGGAAAGAACAGATCCTAAGGATTGTAGTTCACTCTCTAGGTATCTAAGGTTAGTGTAGTGAAGTCGAAGTAGGTAGGTACACTACCTACTTAGGGAGTGTGGGGTGTGAGGGTGTGAGAAGAACCAGCAGGGGTATACCTAGTAGGTAGGTAGTGCATAGCATTTTGTCCTCCTCATAACGTTCACGGGCGCTGAGCATAACACTAACACTACAAAGTACATACCGGCAGGTAGGGGTGTGCTGCGGGTCTCCTGGATTACCCAGTCGGGTTGGGCAGGCTTTCGATTACTTACTTTGTACCTAAGGTTAGTCTAGGTACCTGGGGACCTAGTTTAAGCACTAACAAAAAAGAACCCGATACACCACAGCCACAGCACGATGACCCAAAAAAAGAGGCGCAGCGTACCTATGTAGACGCGACAGACGGTTTAGAGACGGTACTTATCCCGTCTTGGTACATTGATACTACCTAGTTAGGTATTAACGGTTAAGTAGTTACCTCAGTTATGGGCAACCTACGAAGTACCTAGGCTCGGAAAACGGCATGGCAGTGCAAGTCCAGTGTTTGTTTCGGACTGCCTGATTCGAGTGTAAAAGACCTTCCAACTCAGCCCACCCGTCCACGTCACCCGGCCGCGTTATCCTTCATTCTTCTTATTAAAGAGCGCGCACAACAGGACAATCATTATTTTGTGTTTTTGGATTTGCTTTCGTTTTCGCATCTTTCGTTGCCGTGCACCTAGAGCATAAGAAAATAAACCAACATCTCACTCTCGTTACTATTGACTGTCCCCCGACATTCATTCAACCAAAGCCGAAGTCCAACTCGAGCCGGAGAAGGGTGGTAAAGTGGGTAAAATAAATAAATAAATCAGATAATCAGTAATCCTAGCCCGCCCGCCCGTCCGCCCCATGGCTCCCGTATACGAGAAAACCGGAGTCTTCACCGGTCAATTGGTCCGGTCCGCCAAAGCTGCCGTGGTGGCAGCCGGCCCCGGGGTCGCTAGGCTTGCCAGCCGGGATGTTCTCTCACGCCGGGACCTTACTGTCTCCAGCGACTCGCAGAAGGTTACCCTCGGCGTTATCGCCGCTTACGTCGTTGTCATTGCAATTCTATGGAACGTGCCTTACGTCCGTTGGTCACTGTGGCCCTTCAAGGTAAGGATTTACCGACCGTTGACCATGATATGATGGGTTGCCTGACCGACTATTGCACAGATGCTCGTCATCGCATTCCACGAGTTTGGTCATGCCATTACAGCCGTACTCACTGGCGGCCATGTCAAGTCTATCTCGCTTGACCCCCGCGAGGGTGGTGTCACCCACATGGTTGGCGGCAAGAGTGCCATCACTCTGCCTGCTGGTTACCTAGGGTCTTCCTTCATCGGCGCACTGCTCATCTTCTGCGGCTTCAACATCGTCGCCAGCAAGATTGCTAGTTTGGTGCTGGCCGTTTGCTTCCTCCTCACCTTGTGGTGGGGCAAGCGAGATTGGCTCACCATCTTGACTATCCTCCTCGCCGTTGGATTGCTGGTCGCTTGTTGGTTCATTGTTCATGCTGAGGCGTTGCGTTTTGTCGTGCTCTTCATCGGCGTCATGAGCTCGCTATGTAAGTGATTTCGAGTTATTTAGTTCCCCTTCAGCCTGTCTCGGGAGTGAAATCTAGCCTACCATGGCTAAGCATATCAGTTTTGACTCTCGAGACACGGTCTCATAAATTAAAGTACCTGACATAATGACAATTACTGACTCCATGTTACAGATAGCGTTTGGGATATAGTATGTTTTTCCTCCTCCAACTTAACCTTTCCGTGATGAACTTTTTAAAGCTAACTTATTACTCTCACCGTAGTGTGACGACCTGATTCTACGCAAAGTGAACAGCTCTGACGCTAGTGTTTTTGCTCAGCGGTATGGCGGCTCTTCTCAGTGCTGGGGTGTGATCTGGTCCATCATCTCCGTTCTCTTCATGGCAGCTGGTATCATCGCCGGTATCGCCGCCTTCCCTCAGTCATTTGCCCAACAGGAATCGGATTCGCAGAATTTCCTGCCCACGCGATAGGATAATGACTGAAGTTAGGCTCTTGAGCCGCGTTGCGAGATATGAAAACGTGTGTTATGATTATTACGAGGACCCTACTAGATTAATGAGGAGAGGGGTTTGGGGACTTGCTGGCGTACTGGTGGGATGATTAGTGATAGATACCCAATTTCTCAATTAACGTGATAACATAATATACCTGTATTGATTCCTTTTCTTCCAAGACCGCTGAACCTTTCCATGGATCTCATGCAGCCACGATGCTGTTCTGTGCCATTCCGACACTCTCCGAGCGCTTATCCCTCCTTGCTTTCTTGGCTGGCAGCCGGGGGGTGACGCGGCTGCGAGCTTGGCGATATCAGATCTATCATATATGCTCTATTTTGATGCTCAATATTGTCAGTAATTTAACAATAAAGGGCCGATGCATGGCTTTCGCCGAGCCATGGGTGGATGGACGGTCCCGCTACGGAGCCGTTATGATGGGGACCGGTACACATGCCATGTTTCAACGGCTTGGCGCTTTCAGAGTAAATCAACCCAAGGCTGTAACCGTTACTTTGACTGTAGAATTTGGCAGCTAAAAGGGTATGTGTTTCTTTGTTGTTTTCGAGTTGGAACGGGTATAAAATCCTGAGTAGTTTCTGCATTTGATAGCTTCATGACTATGTTCGGTCTATCAACCACAACTTAGGGGAAACCACAAATCTAAGAGCAAACTTCTAAGCCAAGGAGTCGTTGGTTTAGATAGTCATATTTCAATATTTCAATATGTGTATGAGAGTAGGCTTCCCCCCCCTCCAAATGACCCCTGTCATCCTGACACCCCTGTCGTCCAACCCGGAGCTAACAATGGGCTCTTTTGTCTTTAGTTCCCGCGAAAGCCAAGCTGCACTCCGGTAGCAGGCCTCGACGCCCAGAAGAATGCCGTGAAACCGATATCTGCTCAGGGAAGCAGGCTCAAAAAGGAGGATAAAAAGCGAGGACTACGCCAGAAAACCAGCAGCCCGTCAGTCAAGAATACAGCCTCGTTTACACACGGAGACGCAGCACTTCTTGCTGGTTTCATAGCGTAAGGGGCAACCCGATCTGGGATTGCGACATCCGAATACGCACTCGTTCTTCCAAATGGCTGGAACGGAGATAAAGTTGTCCATCGGAGTGTGCAGAATGGGGAATTGGTCACAGTGAAATACCTAACCTTACACCTTAACAAGTGTTCTTTGTGATTTGGTGGAATGAATGAGACACGAAACTACACTATATCATCAACCTTGTGCAGGCACTTATTGTTGTCGTATGAGAGTAATCGTATGAGAGTAATCCCCCCTATATTGCATATTAGCGCCTAATACAACGAATAATACTTAGCTATACCTAAGTTATCCATATTATCGGGTTAGCCTCTTACACGTGCGCACTTGTAATACCTAGTTTTACCTGCTATGTATCAATATGCGTTTGGCCGAGGCAATCGGTCTCGCGCAAGAAGCCTTACCTAATGAATTATTCGTATAAAATGTGAACATACTCAAGTTACCTAGGTTAAGTAAGTAAGTAAGTAAGTAAGTATGTAGATAGGTACCTTGAGGTACCTATGCTAGCACATAATCTAATATTCGAACTTCTAGAAAGTCCGTTAGGCACTTGACTAAGTCGTCCCATCTTGCTAACTTCCCATCGTGGCGTATTCAGTGTGTGACCATAAACGATGTGTTGTTCTCTCCGGCCCAAATCACCATTCTTCCCTTGTTCTCACTGCACCAAAGCACCACTTTCACAATTAACAACACCATCTATGGGCCACTTGTTTAAGGAAACACAGGTTAGTATATCGACAACTCTCGTATAAGCCTCAGGTTTACATATACTTATCCTTCGTCAGCCCTCGTCCTAGAAAAACCGAACCTGTAGCTCATCAATAAGTGTACACAGGGCGGCGACGATGACATCACCATCAGCATCACCACTCCCCACCGTTGAAGAGGTCGTCAAGAGTGAGGCATTCCCCACCACGATATGGCAGCTTGAGCCGCATCGGAGTGGTCTCCTCCCCGTCGCCGCCGGGCGAGGCGGACCCCTCAACATCAGCTGGGAAGTCCACGGTGACGGCCCCATAAAGCTCATCGTAAGTCTCATCCCGGTGTTATGAAATATCTAATAATTGCCACTACATCCGACCCTTCGCTCACTACCTTTCTCTTTCCCTCCTTCTCTCTGCTCCTAGTTCATCTGCGGCCTCGGCTTCCTCAAGACGTCCTACCAGCGACAGACGCTTTACTTCGGGCACGTGCATTCATCGCGGTACTCGGTCCTACTCCTGGACAACCGCGGCATGGGGGGTTCCTCAAAGCCGTTGATGCGCTACAGCACCTCGGCCATGGCCGCCGACCTCCTCGAGGTGGTGGCGCACCTGGGGTGGGCGTCGACGCCGCGCTCCCTGCACCTCTGCGGCATTAGCATGGGGGGCATGATCGCCCAGGAGGTCGCGTGGGCGGCCCCCGAGCTAGTCGCGAGCCTAAGCCTCGTGTGCACCGCGGCCGCCATCGAGGATCGCGCGTTGCATCCCGAGATCACGTTGCTTGCCCACCTGACCAAGCGTGTCGCGATGCTACGACCTAAAGGCCTTGACGACGCCGTGCGTTACGCTGCGTCGACCATCTTCCCGGCGGGGTTTCTGGACCAGCCTGACAACGCGACGCTGCCGGATGCAGCGACGACGCCTCGGTGCCGCATCCCCGAAGGCGGATATCGCATGTTCGAGAGCAACTATGCGCGGTTCGCGGCACAGGAGATAACGAAGCAGCGTGACCCGTCGGGCGCGTTCACCAGGACCGGCTTTCTGATGCAGCTCGTTGCCGCTGGGTGGCACAACAAGAGCCCGGAGCAGCTGCGGCAGCTGGCAGATCAGGTCGGGCGCGAAAGGATCCTGGTGATGCATGGAACAGACGACAACATGATCTCCCCGCCACACGGGAGGAAGCTGATCGACTGTCTCCAGCCCGGAAAGGGCTTACTTGTAGAGGGCATGGGCCACGCCCCTATCATGGAGCGGACAGAGTGGTTTAACGAATGCATCGAGGAGATGTGTGAATTGGGAGAGCGGTTAAGTGGGCGGTAGCAAGTAGGCAGATATCGTGAATATCACACATACACAATAAGTGAACATGATAATGGAGATATTCCGTAGAGTTAAGCACCACGTGTGATTATATGACATAAATAGTCTTAGGAGTGCACTTGTTGATCCTACTCTCACTACCTTGCTTTGACTCCCCTATGGAGTATGGATACGCCAGCCCGCCGGACCCTAGGTATCTAATTTTGCGAAGAAAAAAAAAACTACCAAACAAACTCCGACCATCATTAATCGGAGAAGAAAACTGGAAGAGAGAAAAGCCCCGCAGAATACAGCATTGAATACAAACCTTCTCCTCTTCACCTCGAAATTGCCATCGCTCCTCGGAAAACGGGGGTACCTATTCCTACTCGCGCAAACAACGGGGGCGTCCTCTGCCCTTGCCCCCTTCTAGCTCACAGTGGCAATAAAGCTCTGATATTGCTCATCCTCGCTGGCAGGTTTCGGCACAGCCTTTGAAGGAGCTGCCGAAGATGCCTTAGTTGTCCACAACACGCCTGGTTGCTGCTGGGGCTGGTTTGGTAGATCTGCCTTAGGCACGTCGGGTCGATCATCCACTTGGTCTTCCTTGTCTCCTTTCGGAAGGCGCATAGCTAAAAGTACATATTCGGCTCGTGTCATATTGTCCATAATATTGTCCATGTATCGGCGTACTTCATCTTGAGGTGCCACAACTCTAGCTAGGTTCTCTAGGTGCTTGCCCGAGTGTGAGTACAACCGAATAGTGACGGGCTGGTAGTAGTCTAACTCGGGGTCTCCACCGTACTCTAATTTGCTCCCTCTGCGAACGATCAGGAAAGATGCAATCACTTGGGAGCCTCCATTAGAGTATTCGAGGATGCTGTATTTCGGAAACAGATACCTGTCCCCCGTGCCACCAGAGAACTCAAGAACAAGAGCTGAAATATCGGGTTTCGCTGAAGGCGGGGGTCCTTTCGAGCGCAATGCCTGTTGTGAATTTGAAGCCGGAGTATTCTGAGTTTGCGATGATCCTACTACTGATGACTTCCTCGAATGAGTCCCGTTATGAGCGCTATTTGATGTTTCCGTCGTGCTACCAGCAGCGGGCGCTGCCTGGGGTGTCCCCGCGGTAGGCGGTTGTGATTTCGATTTTTCCTTGGTGACAGCGTCTTTCAAGTTATCAAGGATATGCTTCAAGTCGGGAGCATCCGCGAACCTAGTCTTCCCTTCAGCTACTCTACGAATTATGTCTCTTGTGTTAGAGTCATCTAGCGCCTTCTTCAAGAGCAGAATCACTAAGGGGTCACTCCCCGGTGGAGCGCGCAGGTCGCCCGGTCTCTGTTGTGGATTTGAAGCCAGTACAATGTCCAATATCGTTCGAACCTCGTCGGCAAAGTACTTTACCGTCCGGCCGTCTACAAGAAGCCGATCAGCTGATGGCCCTTGTTGTCCTCCTTTCTTCTTATACTCAACGGTGATCTGATCAATGATCCTCTGGAAATGTGCGAGTTCGGGCGGAGAAGCCTCTCCAATTGCCACCCGCTTCATCAAATCCCGAAGGTGGGGGTCCTCAGAAGCTTTCTCGGCCAACGTCACGATTATGGGATCTGCCCCCGGGGCTGCCGGGGCTGCCGGTTTAGCAGCTGGTTTTGCACCAGATGGGAGAGCTGGTCCCGGGATAGAAGATGTGGTCGTTGGACTTGGTGCATGCAGCGGACGATTCGTAGCTAAGGCTGGTTGAGCAGGACCGTTCGGCTGGGGAGGAGCGGCCGTTGGACCGGGGGAACGTTGGGGGGGCGCAAGCACCGACTCTAGGCCTCGGGGAGAGGTCAGGGATTGAGATTTGATTGGTGTAGCAGACGCTGGGGGCCGCTGAGGATCTGATTGCTGGGGCAGAGGTTGGGACAGAGCTGGGGGTGCTTGTGTCGGTGGCTGCGCCGGTGCTTGTGACGATGACGGTTGCGGCTGAGCTGGAGTCTGCGAAGGTGAAGTCGCAGGGGCCGGCGGGGTAGATGGTGTGCTCGGCTTGGGCGGAGGGGGCATAACCCCGTTCGGAGGTCCATACTGCACAATGGGTCGGAAGCTGGAATTGGTAGTAGGCGTAGGCTTTGGGTCTTTGACGGCATACATGGTGGCTTCGAGAACGTGGGGCTCAACAGTGATGGTGACCTGGCCAATCTTGGTCATACTATCCTTGGGAGGGTTATTTGGCTCCTCCTTCACGACGCCTTTCCGCTTCGTGGGCTTCGTCCAGTACTTCTCGAATATGCCTTCGTGGATCCATTTCTGGCGTGATCTCGACAGCGACTCGGCCAGGACACCACTAGAATAGTCAGCCACGACGGCAAAAGAGCTTGGGGGGAGCAGAGCAGGCATACCTTTCTTGTATAGACTGGTAGTCCTTGCTGGGGAGGTCTTCGGGCTGTGGATTCTCTACGGTAGGCAAGGGATTGCCAGCCTGGATAGATTTGGGCAGTGGCTGAGGCTCCTCAGCAACCGGCTCGGGAGGAGGGGCGGACGTGGGAGCGGGAGATGGCTCGGGGGGTGTTGCAATGCGTTTCTTAGACACATGCTCATATCTTGCGGCAGCCCTCGCAGGCAACTTTCGCTTTCGCTCCATCATACACGTAATAACAACATGTGAGGCTGATGATCAACACAGCTCTCTCGACCGGGAATAATGTACAGCAGACAGAGTGCGATTATATCGCCAAGGGAGTGGACGCGTCGCTGGTTGGATGGACAACCGATCTAGGGAGGGACGAGGACAGGACGGTGGCCAGGCGAGTTCTCACACAGATGGAGGCGGGGGTGGTTGGATGTCTAAGGGTGTTGGTATCGTAAGGCAGGGCGAGGTGAGATACATGGAGACCCGGATGGATTGGAGGAAAGCATGCAAGGTTGTATACCTAGGTTGTATAGGTAGGCAGACTTAAATATTTAAAGGTGAAAAAGGTGCAGAACTCACTTGCACTCTGGGATTGGGGATTTCTGATAGGTAGCGGGTACCTAGTCTAGCTAGGCTAGTACTTAAAATGTCGCTAGCCTCGCTTGCTAAGCTACCTACCTCGCAGCCCCACCCGGCCAATCAAACAGTCCATTGACCATGTTTGCTTGGAGGTGTCTGTGCGGCAGAAACCCCTTTAACGGTATATGCCCCCCATTCTAGCATACCCTCGTCCTACCTTTACCTATGTATGTATCCAACTACCTACATAGGTTAACTACATAGTACATACAAAGTACCTACCTAGGTTAGTAGGTAGGTAGATGCCCAGACATCTGGTTCTACTTTCCAGGCTATTTCCATCCCATCTCTCTATCATCCATCCTATCAAACTACTTATCAAACAACAACTCTATCACTTGACCTAACAAATAAAAACCTCTCTCAGCTAATGGCACCTCGAACAACCCAATGGGCAATCCCCCTAGCTGTGAGCTTAGGCGCCCCGGTTGGTCTTTATCTAGCTTTCCTCTTGCTTGGAGCCATTCCCTTCTTTCAAAGGCAGTATGTTCGCCTAAGAGAGCCCCCTACATACCCATCTTGCATAGGTGCATAGGTAGTAGGTATACTAGAAAGTAGACAGTTCAACTGACCCTACATGAAGTTTCCTATACGCACACCGCTTGAATACACTCTTCTGGCACGACGTCGATAAGCCAGAGTATTGGGGATTTGCTAGTCAGTTTGAACACCTATCAATTTACACCAACGCTTATATGGATGTTGCTCGTGTCGCTAACCAACCGATAATTACTTGATCTAAAGGAAACCAAGTGACGCCTTTTGCCCTCAAAACTGTCGATGGAGAAAGCCTCTATGCATGGCATATTTTGCCACTGAGAACCTATCTAAAGCACGAAGAGGCCCTCCAATCCGACCCTGTCACTCTTACCAGTGACATCACTAAGACGAAGGCGTTCGATATTCTAAGAGACGACCCCAGTGCTCGTCTTGTAATATCTTGTGAGCCCAACCATCTATATACCCCCTGTTGTTCCAGTCTAAAGCTAACTGCTCAAGTCCATGGAGTAAGCACGCCAGGGTAGGTAGACAGCAGCTTTTAGACATAGCAAGCTGACCTGCCCGTAGAACGCCGGTCACATTGCGCAAGCTGTGCGGCCAGATAGTTTCCATACGATAACCGATACCTCAGATTATCATGTACTTACCATCGACTATCGTGGCTTTGGTAGGTCAACCGGATCGCCCTCTGAAGAAGGTCTTATTCAAGATGGAGCCACGGTAGTAGATTGGGCAATGTATGTGGCAGGAATTCCCCCTAGTCGTATCGTTGTCATGGGCCAGAGTCTCGGCACTGCTGTTACGAGTGGAGTTGTAGAGCAGTTTGCAATGCAAGGCATTGAGTTTGCTGGCGTCATTCTCGTCGCCGGGTTTTCGAACCTCTCTACTCTACTAAGCACGTACGCGGGAGCCGGCTTCATACCTGTGCTCTCCCCATTCCGATCGGTCCCGCCGCTATTACGCTTCTTCCAAGGATTCATAGTCGATAAGTGGAGATCCGCCGACAGACTCGCTGAAATAGTGCGTCTAACACGAACGAGGCTGCGACTTACCTTGATCCACGCCAAAAACGATATAGAGATCCCTTGTCATGAAAGTGATAGACTATTCGAGTCTGCTGCCAAGGCTACTATCAACGAAGACTTAAATGATGAGCAATTCATGACCTGGAAAGAGCCAAGAACCAAAACCCGTGATGACGGCACGTTTATTTCAGTCGTAGAAACAAGGCCAAACATCGTCATCCGTCAGGAGCTGGTGCCATACGGAGGTGAGCACGCCCTAATCATTGCGTATGGAAGCTAGGAAGGGTTACTAACAAAAGTTGAAGGACATAACAATGTCCTGTTGTCCTCTCCTGTTGCCCTTGCCATTATGAGATCATTTGAGCTAGAGTCCAGCGATATTTCCTAGTGCAGTCAATATCCCTATAAAGGCTTATCGGGATAGAATGCAAGGTGTATCCGTCCACCATACCGATTTAACTATGCCTAAGGACTGGAACTACAGAATGCCTACCAGAGAGCCTACAAGAGATGGAAAGGGGTATGCCTATCATGCATATATATCTCCTGCCAGTTTGGCCATGGATGAGAATAGCTACACCCAGGTCCTCGGTCTATGCATAAGACTTACAAGTATATTCATGTCCACATACCTAAGTACTTAAGCCATAAATAAACGCAGATGTGCCTATAGTATAGGTATATATATATTAATGTCTTGATATTGATGCCTTAACCTCGGTTTGCCTTCGGAAAGGGAAGTGATGCCGTAAATTTCAGGATGGTCCGTGATGGTCTGTACCGAAGCGCATAAGGGTAGTTGTATTCCGTAGGTTGCAGATCTAAAGCTAAGCTAGAAAGATACTGTATATAAGGGTTAGCGCCCTACCAAATGTGGCTGTACCACAATCTACGCCACCAGAAGCTTGAGGCAATTGGTGAGTAGGTAGATTAAAATATTAAAAGGTACTTAGCTACCTAGGTACCTACTCACAATTCACTGGATAAAAGCGTGACACTGGATAGGCAATTCACCATAGACAGTCCAATCAGGCACTCGCTTATATACCTAGGTACATCTATGTAGGTAGTAGGTAGGTAATTATCATTTGTGAAAGGTACCTTCCTAATTGGTATATGCCCAAAGAAAATATGCTACTAAAAGATATTCCCTGGCTAACGGATATGCACCCCACCAAACTAAGGCCAAGACCGGACCAGACCAAATCTGCCCCGCGCCGCCCAAGAAGCTATGTTCAACTCCTACAACCCAGCAACAGCTGCATATTCCCGCCTGCTCCTATTTCTACGTCTATTCCCACTCGTACTCCTACTCGCACCCCTCTGTCCCTGGCAGCCCTCTTGTTTATACCTGCGCTTTATTCGCCTCGGTAAGCGCTCAACCCTACCGTGGCTGGTTTTGTGCCCCTTCGACAAACATGGCCGATGAATCAAAACCCGTGAAGGGCAAGGGCAAGGAAAAGGAAAAGGCCGCCAAGAAGTTACAGAAGGCTGTTGAGGGCCTCTCTGATGAACAGGTCACCCAGCTCCTCGACCTCAATCCTGCCCTCGCTACCGAGCTTGCCGGTGGCAGTGATGGAAATCCTGATTCTGCTGTCGATGCTCTCAAGCGCTTGAACCTGCTCGATATCATGACAGGCCTGGCTGCGAGCGGCAAGAATGTCAAAGACATGGGCGCCTACAAATTCTGGGCCACTCAGCCCGTGCCCAAGTTTGGGGAAGAGAGCGATCCAAACAAGCCTATCGAGGAAGGACCTATTAAGCTACAGACCGTCGACGAGATAGCCAAGGAGCCTGCCCCACTGCTTGATGGCTTCGAGTGGTCTACCTTAGATTTGACGGACGATGGCGAGCTGAAGGAGGTCTGGGAGCTGCTGAATGGTCATTACGTCGAGGATGACGAGGCCATGTTCCGCTTCAACTATTCAGCCAGCATATTGAAATGGTCAGTCGGTCCCTTGACGAACGTACCTTGCGCGAGCTGATAGATTACCACCTAGGGCCATGATGCCGCCCGGCTGGAAGAAGGAATGGCACCGCGGTGTTCGTGCTTCTCAGTCTAGGAAGCTTGTTGCCTTCATTGCCGCCATTCCCGTCGAGTTGCGCATTCGTGATAAAATACTTCACGCCTCCGAAGTGAACTTCCTCTGCATACACAAAAAGCTTCGTTCTAAGCGCCTAGCCCCCGTCCTCATCAAAGAAATCACTAGGCTATGCAACCTAGAGGGCGTTTTCCAGGCCATATACACCGGTGGTATTGTCCTCCCCAAACCTATCAGCACATGCCGGTATTATCACCGTGCAATCAACTGGCAGAAGTTGTATGATGTAGGGTTTAGCCCTTTACCAGCCAATAGCAAGCCTCAGTTCCAGATACGGAAGTATGCTCTGCCCGATCGACCGTCGCTTAGGGGCCTAAGGGAGATGCAGAAGAAGGACGTGGCCGCGGTCCAGGACCTGTTAACACGGTATTTAGCTAAATATGATATGGCTGCCGAGTTCGACAAGCACGAGGTTGAGCACTGGTTATTACATAACAAGAAGGACGCCCTAGAGGAGCAGGTCGTCTGGACCTATGTTGTTGAGGTAGGTTTTTTTTTTGAAATACATGCAAAAGACTGCTGCTGATCCACGTAACAGGACGATCACAAAAAGATCACAGATTTCTTCTCATTCTACTGTCTTGAGTCATCAGTCATAAACCACCCGAAGCACTCAAATGTCAGAGCGGCCTACCTCTTTTACTACGCGACTGAAGTAGGCCTCACAATACCTGTAGACAGGGATGCGCTCAAGACCCGTCTTAATGCTCTAGTCGCGGATTCCTTGGTGTATTGCAAGCAGTACAAATTCGACGTATGCAATGCGCTCTCACTCATGGATAATGGTCTCTTCTTAGAGGAGCAAAAGTTTGGCCCCGGTGACGGCCAGCTACATTACTACCTGTTCAACTACCGGGCTAACCCCATAGCTGGAGGGGTTGACAAGAGGAATCAGCTGGATACAGAAGCTCTTAGCGGGATCGGGTTCGTCATACTTTGAATGAAATATCACCAGAGGCGGCTGCTGACATACTCATAGGAAGACACAAATTTGATAGTATAGCCCGGTACGATGCATATCGCAAAACCGGCCGAGCAAACGAGGCGAGTCACGAGTTCGATTAGACCGTGGGCGCTTTAAAGGGTAGCTTGGGTCTTAATTTGTTTGCTCATCGGTTACCAAACTGTCTAGACAGCACAAGATCTTGATATCATCACGGCTGACACCTTCCATTGTGACTATCCACCGCCTCTGATTATTCGTACCGTTGACCCACCCAGCAACACATTGTACCACCAGCTTTACCAAGCTCTAGACTGCCCCTTATCGGTGCCTCTCGATGTCTATTTCTAAGCAAGTGATAGTAGTTGGCTCGGCTATGTGCATTCCGAATACCTCCTAAGCGCACCCCAGAACTTGCCTTCATGTGACCCAGCCCTGTACCTAGCCAATGGGATAGCGAGAGGCTCTCCCGGTATGTAGGTCAATTAACTGGGTTCAGCAACTTTCCTATGCCACCATATATGCGCCCAATTGATGAGCGCTCATACCTCATCTCTATATTCTTTTACGTTTTTGTGCGTCTTAGGCACGAAAACATTTGCCAAATATCTGAAATGCCTCGTGTCACTCGCCCACGTGTCAAACTGGGTAAACGTATGTTAACCATCAGTTTCGCCGATGCATCAATGTTTGCTGAATCCACTCTTCCAGGGACATGTGTACCTATGTCGTTCCTTGTCCATCAAGTGTTGAAGACCTATTCTACTGTCTGCTTATTCTTCTTGCTTTTGTCGGACGTGAACCCCCATACCTATATATGAGGATGACCCCGGTGACAACTCCAAGGCTCGGGTGAGTAGGGGACATGGCCCAACACAACCCCGTCCTGCTACTCTACGGCTTGTTGATAATTATCCTTTTTTGCCGGTCGAGAAAAGCCGAGGGCTCTTGGCAAGCGAGAGCGCGATGTGTAACTATTTGCTGCTCAAATGGTACTGCGAAGAGTGCGGAGCTTGGTATACTAGCGACGAAGTCAAGGTCAAGGACTGTGATACTTTCGAAGCCACTGGCGGCTGCGATCAGAAAGATATTGTGAGCGAGGGGGAATCCGACGCCGGTGGTCTCTGCGATGACTGCACCAAGGAACACGACGACTAGAAAGGCGCAAAGAAAAAGTGATCCCAGGAAGTTGTTAAGCTTCTGAAAGAGGAAAGAAAAAAAAAAGGGGGGGGATAGGGGAAAGGGGAGCCACTGGCACGTTTCTTGGATTCTTGACATGATATGTTAGTGGAGGCTTGCTGGGAAGTAACATATAAAGGCGACCTCTCAAACACAGGTCAAGACATGAGTCTATTATTATAGTACTACAATATATCTATATATAGGTACTTATGTGTGTATTAAGAATCTGCTTTGCGGAAATTGGAGCCAGACCACATAGGATCCAATATTATAGTAGACTATTAGCGCGTATATATATATGTATGTATATATATATATATGCATGTACGTATATAGGTATCTATTACTTAATTATGCTGCCCAGGAGCAGTTCAATAATGTCAAAGTGGGTACCTTTTTTATAGTCTTAACATAGAAAGGTGAAGCAATAATTTAGGTTAGCCTCTCGTTATTATGGCCAAGAAATCAAATCCCTAGCGGAGTTGCTTCATGCCATTCCATGTCTCCCACGGTAACTATAACGCTTACAGGATAGAGGGATATGGATGACATGTGGTGATTCTATCTACCCATCCAGTTGAGACGAACATTCAAGTTAGTTACCTATTTATGTTAGTATGGTCTTGTTTTTGTACTCTTGCCGCTTTATAAGTTTTAAAGTGGCTGGATTATGTCGGTTGTTCATATAACAATGTTCAATGCGCGAATTTGGTAAATACTTAGTGAATATGGTAGGGATAGATTTTTCTGCACGTAACTCGACATGATGGGCTGGCTTTCTCGCGTGATGGAATGGGCATCTTACACGACATGATATTTATCGAACTTACCTAGATTTGCTCGTTTGTCCCAATGTGTACACCCCGTGGTTGTTGATAGTATTAATATTATTCTTCCTAGTTCATAGGCCCTCGCTCATTGGTCCAGAGCGCCGGTTATACAGCTAATCACATGCGACTAAAGCATATCACATACGCACAGAAGAATCTCAGAGTCATAGATCTGGTCTTACTATAGCGAATCGGTAGAGTTATGAGGTAAGTGTACTAGATGGAAAGTCACCTCCCTATGTGGGTAGAGCATGTCGCCAGATGAATTTCTATTGTGCTTAAAATCAAGACACTACTTACGATTCTTAAGCTGTAGATACTTTTCACACTTTTCATATAGGGTTTCTTTAGTAAAGAGTAAGAACATAAGCACGTAGTAAGACTTACGGCTTGAAAAATAGTGGCTAAATGTTGTGAAAGAAATATGAGGCGCTTGCACCACCAGGAAATAGCTGTATTCGAATTTGTAGGCATGGACTAGAATATCTAGTCTTGAGTACCTATGTATCAAAAAAAGGTAACACCATTAGAGCTTTTCATTATTTCATCTTTCAATATGGAAGTTCGCGCGTATAATAGCACGCTTGAGCTGCAATATATGTAGTACTGTGGCAAGGTTGAACTAAATGCCACTTAAATGGTATATCGATATAACCATAGGTAGGTCACTGGTAGGTGTATATGACTTAGTAATCAAGGCTAAAATAACAACTCTGGCACGAGAATCACCAACAGCACCTTTATCCATCCAATTAAACGCGTTTTCTACAATAGAATCATATACGTCGAGAAGATGAAATTGAACATACTAGACATATAGTTTAAGGCTTTCTAGTATCTCTTTTGATGCCGCCAATTTCCTTGGTTAGTATAACAGCTTCCATGTTACGGAGCGTACCGGAATAAGTATCTAGGGGGGATACCGATACTAGAGGCTATCTATTTAATATATGATCAGCTTTCGCCATGATGTATATGCTATAAGTATCGTGTATATCACCACGAAGTCGTGGGAGATTACTTATTTACCTACCAGGTAAGCATAATTGAAAATACGCATTTGTAGCCAGTCACTCTCATTTTTCGGACTGCCTGACCTTACTGATGTATTGAGGTATTGATGTTAGGAATACTTACACATCATGCCATGTTTATGGTGGTAAGTACTTAAGGTACCTACCTACTTATACGTTTGGCCAGCCCCTGATTCCCAGCGGTGCGGCCAAGTGCGCCGGTATCCGGAAGCGCCATCGCTAAGTAGTACTTACTTACTTACCACCGTCGTGGATATGTCAATACACCTTGATGGAATGTCTAAGGAAACCTTAGGGATTACCTCATAGGCAATTTATATAGACACTTAATTCTGAGGTACTAACTACTTAGATGGTTATATTAAATAGATGGGGTGTACCTTGACAGGGCCCACTGTTAGTAGGGTTAGCTGGTAACTAGTGTGATGTGGATTGGATATTGACACAACGAATACAAGTCGAATACAAGTGCTGTGCGTGCATATTTTGATGTAAGCTTTTTACGTCTCAACATAGCGGCATGCATATAAAGATAAAAACGTGACGATCATGGAGCACATTGATGTAGGAGGGCCGACAGCCGAAAGTTTGAGTCTCTAAGCGTCGGCGAGGTTAGGAAGTCGGGATGATACAATTAGAGGGCTAATGACATAATCCCGGAGGAGGAGGAGCTGAAAACCAATTAGAAAAGATCTGCAGCACGCCATCATCCTAAGTAGACTAGTGAGGGGTTATCTCATCGCGGGGCAAACGACCTTTTTTTTTTGTTGGAGAGGAGGGGGGAAGGGAGGGGGCTCTCTTACAGGGCCACCAGTGGTAGTGAAGCTTTCCCTCCCAAACACTACAAACGGTAATACTGTACCTACTTACACTATAGGGAAACAGATCGCACAGCATCACATCACGACATTGCATGTAATAACTCTACTTATATACCTAACCTACCTAGGCAACCATCTCTCAATCACATCTGTCTTATCTAGGATGGGTTGATAGGCGACCTAAAAGGGATTTGCTTCTATCACCCAGGGAAGGTTAGATTCGGGATGAGAGATGGGATGTGAGCGGTGGTAGATGGGGGAGGGGGCCGAGGAGGGGTTGGACTAGGAGTGAATATCTATTGATAATAATCATCTTGCACAAGGATCGCGCCATACTCGATTCCTTGTCTACTATGTACCTACCTAACCTAATCTGAGCTACGTGTACCTACCTACCAACGGTGCCGGCAGAAAGCCAAGGAAGCAAAGTGATAAATAAACACCTTGACCCCTCTCTCCCTCTCCGACTCTCTCACATCACCATCATCTCTACCCCCCCGCTCGCATCATTATACTACAGACAACCTGTTATATAGAAGTCTACAGCGCTTACTCACTCACAATGGCTGACACCCGACCTGCTCCGTGAGTAACCACCTCGCTACATCTTAAGGATCGTATGGGTACGAAAAAATAACGCTGACTCGTGAATGCGCATCATAGTCTTCGCCTAGGCAGCATTGCCCCTAACTTCAAGGCCGACACCACCACCGGCCCCATTGACTTCCACGAGTTCGTCGGTGACGACTGGGTCGTCCTTTTCTCCCACCCCGAGGACTTCACTCCGGTTTGCACCACCGAACTCGGCGCCTTCGCCAAGCTCGAGCCCGAATTCGCTAAGCGCGGCGTCAAGCTGATCGGCCTCTCTGCCAACACCATTGGTAGCCATGAGGGTTGGATCAAGGACATCGACGAGGTCACCGGCGGCAAAGTTGCCTTCCCCATAATTGCCGACAAGGAGCGCAAGGTCGCCTACCTGTACGACATGTAAGTAACCCGTCCGTCCTTGCTTCCCCCCCTTCCCTGTTTTTGTTTTTGGTCGACGGCCTGTTGGACCTGACAATTTCGTTGTAGGCTCGACTACCAAGACACCACCAATGTTGATGAGAAGGGCATTGCCTTTACCATCCGATCCGTCTTCATCATCGACCCCAAGAAGACCATCCGGACCATCCTGTCGTACCCTGCCTCGACGGGCCGTAACTCGGCTGAGGTTCTGCGCATCGTTGATTCTCTCCAGACGGGCGACAAACACAAGGTCACCACCCCCATCAACTGGGTTCCTGGCGACGACGTCATTGTCCACCCGAGCGTCAAGAACGAGCAGGCCAAGGACCTGTTCCCTGAATTCCGAATTGTCAAGCCCTACCTCCGATTTACTCCTCTGCCCAAGGACAAGGCCACGGTGGCGTAGATAGATAGAGAAACGATGTTTTAGCTGGCTGGGTTAGGGAGGCCGCGTCTATGACAATACTATGAGATATGAGAAAAAGGGCAGCTGACATGTCATCAGCAAACGGGGGAATGAAACGAAACGAAACAAAACGTATCTGCTCAGCTCAGAGACACCTAATAGTAGCTCTATGATAAGGTACCGGGTTGAGGGTTTAATGTACCCAAGGATCTGGGTGGGAGCAAAGCACTACCTAGGTAATACCTGTCGCCTAGTTTTTAGTATGTAAGACTTATTTAACGATGAATACCTAAACCTCATGACACGAACAGCGCCAAGTTAGTGATACGAAGTAAATTGTCGGTACCAGCATATGTGTAATAGGTTTTACTTATTTACCTAAGTCCTTATGCGGCATCCATCCGTTGCTCTACCTACCTACCTACCTACCTATCCTACCTAACCTGCATAGGTAGATGGACTGGGCGTGGCCAGAGCGGCGATCAAATGGATCGCTGCCCGCAAAGACGCTTCTCCAATAGGAAGTATTTGCGTTTGCATATTTCTCTGCATTCCGTGCATGTACACTACCTACAGCTAAACAAAGGTGGTACTCATGCCCAATAGGCTCTGCTATCCGAATTCCAATCTGCATCAGGAGATTTAATATGTAATTATCTGGGTACCTAATGTAGGTACCATCTAATAGCTCATCCATATATAGGTCACAGGCGGACAAGGACGTGGAGATACCTACATGTACCTACATACCTTATGTAGGTATGCATGTAGGTAGGCACTCGCATAGCACACTACCTACCTACATTGATACCTACCTACATACATACTTACCTATACCTACATAGATGTACCCTCTACATATAAAGGAGAAAGCGGCAATCTACCGATGCCTACCTCCTTACATACCTACATATGTAGTACTTACATTACACTAAAGTTAGGCACCTAAGTACCTAAGTACATAGTAGGTAATGTAACCTAGACGCACGTGGGGACTGGGTAAGTATTTGGCTCGGGTTGTAGTGTACCGCCTTACCGCTTTCCGTACACCTGGAGGTCGAACATTCTGTACCAAACGGAATAGAAAGCATGGAAAATTTCTATTCACCAATCTCCGCTGTCGCGGTGGATTATGCACCCTAGGTTAGGTACCTAGTCTGAGTCCTGCCCTCGGCTTTTATATGAATTTGGGTCAGGGTCTGCATTTGAGACGGCATGATATCACCACATGTTATTGTACTAAGGCGCCAACCCCCTGCAGAAAACGCGGTTTGCTTTCAAGCTGATGAAACGATATGATTTATTCTTAGTACCTAGGTAGATAGGTGATGGTCGAAATGTGGTTTTGTAGATGGTGTTGGGGACCTTGGCATACTAGAACGACTACCTACCTAAGTACCTGAGTACATAGGTATGTAGGTTAGGTAAGTAGTAATAAGGGTACTGATATATTGACCTACAAAGTGATCAGACGAAACATTACTTATAGAAGTAGATTGTGGTACCTGCGCTACCGTTTAGTAAGCCAAAGGTGTATTGATCAATGTACCTGGTATTACGGTTCATCCCGTTTTCCCATCTTCCAGTCATTACCTACATGTAGGTAGCGTAGGTACATCATAGCTGTAAATACGGAGTAAGTAGTAGGTACGTAAGTACGCAAGAGATCTTTATAGGAGATTTTAGGTAGGAACCAAGGTACATACCTCCCTACATTCACACCAGACATGCTGGAGGAGTCTGATTGGCGATAAATACCTATTTACCATACTAAAGGTTACATATGTACCTAGTATGTATGTGAAAGAGCAGAAACCCGAGATCAGGTAAAATAGAATCGACTACCTCTACATAATGTTTTGCCATACCTCAGTGCTGCATCTATCTAACCCTAGGTAAGTATATAAGTAAGTTAATTGATATAGGTATGCCGATGAATATAAGATGCAGGTATGCGCATATGCACATATATGCTAGAAAGCCCTCAGTCGGGTAGTATGACCAAAGAACTTTAGAAGCGAGAGCGAATCGGGTGAGCTATTCCCCATATGGGTAAGGGCGATAAAAAGCGGAGAGGGGTGGTAAGAAATAAAACAAGGCGAACCTCTCTCCTGAGGGGACCCCCAAAAATTGGGGCCTCTTCGAAACCACCCCTATCGGCGCTACACCTCCTCCCCACATCTCAGGAGTTCACCTCCATTCCTTGCTCCCATTCCTCACAACCTTTGAGCTGGCAACCCCCTCGTCCCGCCCTTTTCTCTCCAGAGTCATTGCCGGAATCATCTATCTAATCCCCCAGCCCTTGATCAGTGGCACAAGCGGAGCGAACATAGGTGAAATCTGTGAATCAAGCACGCCAAACACCACGAAAAAGGGATCCGTACCTCTAGCAACATCGGAAGACATCAGGAAGGTAAAACAGGCGACGTGTCCCGCTGCCTCAGACCGCAGCGCCAAAAATTAAAATTGCCTACTGCGACCTGGGTGACCAAGGGTCTTCTGCTACATAGGCCGAGGTACGTTATATCTCCAAAAACCATCGTCGCCGAGTTCGTCTATTCGTATGCACACACACCCCCTCCCCCTTCCGTCCCCCCCGGTCTATCCTTCTGGAATCTTTGAGCCGCCTAGTCCCGCGTGCCCATCGTGTGTCCTCTTGTGTACATATGTATGTTGTTTCATGGGGCGAGGCGAACATCCGAGTTCCCTAGCAGAGTCACACTCGGGCCTGCTCCCCGCCCACGGTACACACGGTCTATGGCCTTACGAGTCACAGCCTGCCTTCTCCCGGCCCTCTGGCACTGCATCTGATCTGATCCGTCTCTTCGTCCGCCCATTTGTCTCCTCACCTTCCTGTCCACTCGAGCCTAGCCTTTCTGTCCTCGCCCATTAAGTAGAGAAAAGAAGGCAAGAAAGCGCGCGTTTGTGTTTGTGTTTGTGTGTGTGTATTTGTCTATGTGTGTGCGTGTGCGCGAGTGCAAGTGCGCATGTGAGGAAGAGGGCGACAAAAATGTCGGCACCTGAGCTAACCTCGGGTCAAACAGCCCGTCGAGATAGTTGGCAGGCGGACGACGACTTCCAGGTCCGGCTCGAAGACGATCGCCCCGTACCTCCATCGAAATTCTCTACCGACATCTTCTCCGACGTCTACCGAGGGATCAAGAAAGCGATCCCGTCCCGCGAAGACTCTTTTAGACTACACGGAACTAGGACACCGTCGAGACTAGCCCTCAAGACATTTACGACCAGTCCGAGCCCGCCGGCACTCAACACGGCACCGCTTCCACCGAGCCAGCAGTCACCGCCGCAACATGGTCGGAACCTGAGCTTACAACACAGCCTTGAGAAGCCGCTCCCAGCCCCACCGCCGCCCACGCTCTCCCCTTCGAGCCCTCTAACGCCCTTGGCGTCGACCCCTGAGGTACCAAGTAATCTCGGCACGGTCATTGCTAGTATACCTGAATTGGAAGCAGTCGTGGAAAATCAGTCGAACACTATGGATTCCGCCCCATTGAACTCCGCCGCCCAGATGTACGGGGCCGGTCACGATATGAGCAGCAGCCAGACTAGTGTAGCGAGCTCATCTAGGATGAATGAAGGAGAAGGCCAGAGAGACAACTTAACTCCACGTAGCAATGGGCCGCTCTCGGCAGGTCCTTCTCCGCCCGTGGCCTCGGCTGCTAGGACACAAGCTGCCGGTGCCGCCGTTGGCACTCCCTCGACTTCGGGTTCGTCTGCTCACCTATCTGGTTTGATGTGTAATGTCCATCGGACGACTGGCCGCGAGCCTCATCCGTTAGTGGGAGCAACAACCACGATACTGGGGGATAAGCTGTATGTATTTGGTGGACGAATCATATCACGCAGCCGCCCTGCTCCTCTTACCTCCGACCTATACGAATTGGATCTCATCCGGCGGCATTGGTCAAAGGTTGAGACTACCGGTGACATCCCCCCTCCTCGTTACTTCCACTCTATGTGTGCCCTGGGAGACACTAAAATGGTCTGTTATGGAGGCATGTCGCCGACTAGCAGTGGCCAGCCGGCCTCGGCTTCTCCGGACCAGCAGCCTGAAGTAACGGTCATGTCTGATATATACATATATGACGTCCTCACTAAGAAATGGACCTACATCCCTTCTACGGATGCACCTCAAGGCCGATACGCCCACTGTGCTTGTATCCTACCCTCTTCTGCATCATTCTCGTCCCACAAAGCCCCTTTATCCGCCCTTCAGCACAACCCATCTAGCGGTAATGCCAATGAGGGCAGAATCGGTATCAACATCGACGGCACCGGCGGAGCTGAGATGGTTGTGGTCGGCGGACAGGATGGGGCGAATCATTACATTGAACAGATCAGTGTTTTCAACCTTCGCAGCTTGAAATGGACCTCGACACAGCCCCTTGGGAAGTCATGTGGCGCATATCGTAGCGTGGTCGCACCTCTACCACCATCTGTAACGTCGAAGCTTGGCAAGTCAGGTGTTGGCGCTGCCCGCCAAGAGAGCGGGATCAGCCAGGAAGCAAAAGAGCCTGGCTCATCGATGCTCATTTATTCGAATTACAATTTTCTAGATGTCAAACTAGAGCTCCAGATACGCGGGTCGGATGGCTCGCTAGCGGAGAGGCCGATGTCTGGATCTTATTCGCCACCCGGACTTCGATTTCCTAACGGTGGCGTTATAGACACATACTTTGTCGTCAGCGGAACGTACCTCACAAGCTCAAAACAAGAATACGCTTTGTGGGCGCTGGATCTGAGAAATCTGACGTGGGCGCGCATCGACGCTGGCGGAAGTGTCTTCAGCCAAGGTAGCTGGAACCGTGGCGTCCTTTGGAATAGAAGAAACACGTTTGTGATCTTGGGCAATCGTAAACGTAGCCTCGTGGATGACTATAATCACCGCCGGATTAACTTTTCGAATGTGTGCATGGTCGAATTAGAGGCTTTCGGCTTCTACGATAACCCCCGCAAAGCGGCTCCTATGTCGGGATTCGTGTCAGCCAGTAGCCCTTTCATGGCGCCTGGTCTCAGCGTTGCGAAGAAGGCTGGCTGGACGGCAGGAGGCAGATTTCATTCCCGAGCCGCGGAAGAGTTGGGTGAAAAGGCCTTGGCCCTGCGAGAGTTAGCAGATATGGACATTTTATGCATTGGAGGAGAGCGGATACCAATAAATTCGAGAATTGTTGGGCGAAGATGGGGTCCTTATTTCGTACAGCTATTGCGCGAAGGTGCTGCCACGCAAGATGGTAGCGATTCCGCAACTTTAAGGACGGGTATGTCGAGCCAAGCCGGCACGCGCATGTCTACGATCACTATTACCCAATCGAACAGGAATACCGGCGATAGCAGCCTATCGACAGCAAGCACGGCTGGTAATTCGTCGCTCGGGTCCATGAAAGCATCTAGTACAACAGGCACATCGATTTCGGGCAGCGTCGGCCCAGGCGATGCCAATGCTATCAATGCCACACCAACACCTGCATCTCTACCGCCAAATTCACGACCAAGATGCTTGTATCTTCCACATACTTGTCTCACCATCCAAGCTCTCTTACACTTTTTGTATACGTCATCTCTACCGCCATCATCTTCACCCCTATGTACGCCACAGATCCTTTGCTCACTCTTGCAAATCGCACGCCCATACAAAATTGACGGACTCCTTGAGGCTGTAGTCGAGCGACTGCACGCGCTTCTCGACTCTCGCAACGCGGCAGCCGTTTTTAACGCGACGGCCATGGCCGCAGGTGGGGGACGGGGAATCGATGGCTCTATGAACCCGAACTTCATCGTAGCCGACTCGCCGCTTTCGGCTGGAGGAGGCGACCGATCTATGTCGATATCTCATCCAGGCGTAGATGGGGAGACCGGTACGATGGATGGCCTCCGGATTAACACCAGCGTGCCAGGGCACAGGCCAGGAAGCGAAGAGCTTAGCGCTACCGCGAGCGTTTCTGGTAGTGAATGGAGCGAAGTCGGTGATAGCGAAATCGGGGCAACTAAGGAGGTCTGGAGCGGAGAATTGAGCAGCGTCATTGGGCTACAGAAGCGCGGGCTGAGAGGATTGATGGAAGGTAGACGGATGAGGGCCACGGTAGACCGCGAGCGCGACGGGGCACGGACAGAGAGAGAACGATACGGATCACGAGTTGGGCTGGGAATTGCTGGATCCTAGGAGGATAAAGAGCAATATCCACTCAGCTTCTCTAGAGACGCCGACAGGCAATCGTTGCCAGGATGGCTTGCAACAGTTTCCTTTTGATACATTGAGTTTGGGGCGTTTGGTGATACTGGTAAAGCACAATTGGGGTTTTCAATATGGGTGGTGGTTGATCTCCAGTCTAGAAAGAAGTGAATTGGATCAAGGGTGGTTTTCTCGTGATACCATCATTTAGTTGTTCTGGGAATTTGTGGGAAGGAAATCAACATGGAATAGATTATAAGGCTCAACTATAGCTTAGGAATCTCCTTAACCTTTGGGAGGTTCCTATCGAAAATAAAAATAGAGTTTATGACGTTACTTAGTACATAGGTAGGTAGCGCAACCTGAGGCATGTCGGTACATTGATATTTGTGACAAGTTCTTTTTATGTGTATTTTGATGTTATTGAAGTTTAGATGATGGCTGTGTTTATGTACATTATGTACTTCCATAGGTAGGTATGTATTTGATGTGTATGTAGGTATGCTCTCCCAGGATTTGGGTGAGGTTAGGTGCCTATATTAATGTATATATTTGATGTAAGAACAGCATATAGGTACCTTCAGATCATACTACCTAGGTACACATATGTATACTTGACACTACGTACGTACTTAGTGTAATTTCGGCCAAATTACATACCTACTTAAGTACGGATTATATACCTACCTAGCTGCCAGTACTGCACTGTACATAATTCATGGTTATTAACCTGATCCCCACCACCATCCTATATTTGGTTCCACCCCCTCAAAATTCTAACCTGATTGAAGCTAATAACCATCGCTGTCCCCACACCTTACGCACAACTCACACTACATACATCCATGTACCTAGGTTTGGTACATCTAATCCTCCACCTCCCACTTCCCATGACTTATTATCTCCCAACCACGTATGCACCTTTTTACTTTCTAATTACCTATATTTATATATATACACCTATATACAATTGTAGCACTAGATACGCGGGCTGGACACATTCTAACTCCATGTTACAAACGTTTGCCTTCTACTTCGCGTCAGACTTTCAATTGTGGCTCGGCTATTATCCGATCTGAGAAAGCCTACACCATGCCTTGATCGTCATGCTTCCGCGGCCTAGCTTGAGCTTCACGCTCCCCAGCATTCACGACGACACGACCCTCGACTGTCGTATTTACCACCCGACTTTCCTCTGCGACCCAACATTCTCACCTAATACGCCCCCGTGGCCGAGACATGCTGCCGTTGTCGCGCATCCCTACGCACCCCTCGGAGGATGTTTCGATGATCCCGTTGTAGATGTGGTCGCTAGCACACTACTGCATATTGGCTTCGTGGTTGCTACATTTAATTTCAGGTTAATTACTCTCGCCCCTATCATTGCTTCTTATCTATCTGTAAAGACTTGTGTATTCCTTTAACCTATATATGTTTGTATCTGTTGAGTATGGTGGCTAATATGCAGACTTTCTCAAAATCAACAGAGGCTCGCCACCCTCCGGAGGTCGTACATCTTGGACCTCGAAGCCCGAAAGGGCCGATTACATATCTGTCGTCGGTTTCCTAGCCCACTATATTCATTATCTAGATCCTCCCCAGAGGCCGTCAGCATGCGGACACAGGACCGAACCGCTGATGCTGCTGGCAGGCTATTCGTACGGCGCTAGTAAGCCAGTCTTACTTTATGACTACCCCGAGCGAGTACTGACAATATCCATGATAGTGATTACGACAAAGCTCCCACCCCTCGATACTATGCTGTCCCACTTTGTCTCGCCCGTGGTGCCTTCAGCTGCCGCAGAAATTCGCCTTCGAGCACAGCACCTCGCCGAACAACAGAACATAATGTTTGCGACCCCAGCCTCGCCTAGGAAATCGCTGGGCATGCGAGTTGGGGGCGATCAGGGAGGTTCGCCACCGAAGAGTCGTGACCGGTCAAGCGTTCGTTTTGCTGATCGAGAAGAGAGGATCCGCCGAGGTGTGAAAGAGCTCCTGGAGAGAACTAAACTCATACGCAAGAAACACGACCCCGGTCACATGCAGGCGGAACATGTCGAAGAGTGTTTAGAAAAACTCGAGGGCTTTACCGTATTCCGAAGTGCCTATCTGGCTGTATCGCCGCCGATCGGGGTGGTTACGAACCTGGCGACTATGTCGTTCCCGAGTCCCTTCTCGAGCTGGTCTAGGAGATTGAACCACCACCACGGCACCCCATCAGCCAAGGCCACTCACAATGAGGCGGAGGAGCAATTAATAATAAGACCAACATTGGTGATATATGGTAGCCAAGATGGGTTCGTTACCCCGCGGAAAATGCGGGATTGGGCCGGCCAGCTTAGCAGAGCGGAAGGGTCCCAGTTCCGGCACGTTGAGGTTTCGGGGGCCGGGCATTTTTGGTTGGAGGAGGGTGCCATATACAAACTGAGGGAGGCCGTGGGTACGTTTGTGACGGGACTTGTTAAGTAGGTAGTACTAGTTGGGTGCATAGGTATTTGATGTATCAATTGGTTATACCTATGTGTCAAAGTACCCAGCCTAGACATCTAATGTATTGATGCATGTATGGTACCTATGTACCTACATAGTCACCAACATTGAACTTAGTCGTAAATGCTTTGAGCTACCGACGCCATCGGCCCTTGTAGACATGTGAAAGTCGACAGTCACGAGTCAAGCATCTTACTTGTAGGGCACTGTAGGGGCTAGAGGCTGCAGAGTGCGGGGCACAAGTTGGGGTTTTCCTGGGGAATTCCCTGGATGGTGACCTGGAGTGCCCGGCCAGCTGACCCCCAAGTCAAACCCCGCGGGACCCCGGTGCGTCTCCACCTGATCTCAATTGTGTCTGGCTTTGTTCACATGCGCTAAAGCCTGCTCCTGCAACCCCCCTTCCCTCGTCCTCCCGTCCTTGTCCTCGAGAATGATACTGTGACGTCTTTGCTCTTTCCCTATGTACCTACTATATGGGTATATTAAGTCAGTATAGTAGGTACCTAATTACACTACTAAATAAGGTCACATACCTACTAACTAGTAGTACATACCTACTCCGTACACCGCCAAAGCAAGACACATTCAAATCTTGTTTTCCTTCCCTCCCCTCCCCCCCTTCCTCTCTCCCTCCCACCATTTTACTACTACCTACATACATACCTAGGTACCTACATAATACATATATGACTAGGTGCATACGTAGGTACCTGTGGAAATTGCTTAATCTTTACATGCATCCTCTCTTTACCCACCACCACCATCACCACCATCACCACTACTAAAAGTGGTGGGTTACTACGGGGAAGTCAATAGAAGAAAAGAGGGAAACCCACAGTATCTGATCTACTCCTTGACCATACGTGCGTACCCAACTATCGATACCAAGTTTTGTCTCATCTAAGACGGACAACAGGACGACGCCTAGGCCGTACTGCCTACTACTGTCGCCCTATTGCCTAACGGGTGATAAACTCTTCCTAACTATTATCCCCCCCCCCTCTCTCTCTTCCTACTCGGCTTGATACCTGTCATGAACCAGCCCCAACTCTCTCTTTAGGAGCAAGCTTTACGGTGGGCTGCCGAGGCCATGCAACCTTTGATACGTTCTCTCCTTGATGTGACGGCCAGCTTCCATGAGCCTATATCATCATGACCATTCTTATAAATGTTCTTCCCTCTATCCCCTCGCTCCGATCCTCGACTGCCACAAAGACTGCACGGCACAATGGAAAGTGTGCAAATTCGGGCCCTACTCCATCACCAGCCGCATCTGTATCCCGAGTCGTGAACGGCATCCTCTCCTTTAGAGATGGCTTTACCCTCGGCGAGCGCGAGGAGAAGAGATTCCGGGAAGAGCGGAGGCAAATATTGTCCGCTCGCCTGCAAAATGCAGAGACTTTCAGCCAGTGGGACGCGGCAGCCCACGAACTCGACATCCTTGAGGGCAATGAAGAGTGGAAGGCGGATGTCTTCGATGGCGACTACAATCCCCAGCTTCTAGAGATGCGCCTGCGGGACCTCGACGATGCCCGCTCCAACTACGATATGCGAGCCATGATGCACCTCGTCAGAACCTCTCTCTCGCGTGACCTTGGCGGCATGGGTAACATTGACCTCTACCGCCATTCCTACTGCGGCACTAAAAGGCTGATCGAGCGCTATGTCGATTCTACCTTGCAAACCATCACGGCATTGGTCGACAGAAGCGCCCATCACCTTCCCAGCGACCCGAGCCCCAAGGACCTCTTAGACGCCATGTTATATGCCCGTCAAAGTTTTGGTCGGAGTGCTCTCCTGCTAAGCGGCGGTGGCACTTTCGGCATGACCCATATAGGTGTCTTAAAAGCCATGTTCGAGGCGAAGCTACTCCCGCGTATCATCTCAGGCGCGTCAGCCGGGTCCATTGTCTGTTCCGTCGTATGTACGCGCACCGATGATGAGATTCCAGGTCTTTTGGAAGAGTTTCCCCACGGCGATCTGGCGGTCTTTGAGGAGGAAGGTAACGAGGATGGTCTGCTCGATCATCTACGTCGGTTGCTCACCGAGGGAAATTGGTCTGATATCAAACACTTGACACGCGTAATGCGCGGCTTGCTTGGCGATATGACATTCCAAGAAGCCTACAACCGTACGAGAAGGATATGCAACATTTGCGTGTCGACTGCATCTATATACGAACTACCGCGACTACTTAACTATGTAACGGCACCCAACGTAATGATTTGGTCCGCTGTTGCCGCATCTTGTTCTGTTCCTCTCGTTTTCAGCGCCGCACCGCTCCTGGTCAAAAATCCCCTGACGGGCGAGCACAGTCCCTGGAATCCAACGCCCCAGATGTGGATCGATGGATCCGTCGACAATGACCTCCCCATGACCAGACTTGCCGAGATGTTCAACGTGAACCATTTCATCGTCTCCCAAGTCAATCCGCACGTGGTCCCATTCCTTGCAAAGGATGATGAGCCGAGTCTATCTCCCAGCGCACGCCAGCAAACGGTCAATAAAGAAGATTCCGACTGGTTGCATACGATCACTGCCTTAGCGAAGAGCGAGGCGCTGCACAGGATGCAGTTTATGGCTGAGGTTGGTATATTCCCCAACTTAATCGGCAAATTGCGCTCTATCCTTAGCCAGAAATACTCTGGCGATATCAATATACTCCCTGCCATCGGCGTCCTAGATCTCCCGAAAATACTGACAAACCCAACAACCGAATTTATGATACGCTCATGTCTCCTAGGCGAGCGTGCGACATGGCCCAAGTTGTCTCGCATACGGGACCGCTGTGCTATTGAGTTGGCTCTCGACCGCGCCGTCCACGCCCTCAGGGCCCGCGTTGTCTTCAGCAAAAGCCAGGTGGATTTGCGAAGGATGGCAACAGGTGCTCTTACAAACGCTCACAGGGGAAGTCACGAGCCCCTTGCGTCAGCTCTAGTACAACCTGAAAGCATGTCCACAAAGGACAAGTTCAAACATCGTCAACGGAGATCCAGCGTAGGCAACCTTTTGAATCCGAGACACCATGGTCTCGCCCACGAACTGCCGTACAAGGTCACGGACGATGACACGGACGAGGAAGAACGTCTCGAAATGGCGACGCGGCATTCTCTTGGGAAACCAAAGATGAAACTTAAGAAATTCGCGAAACCGCATTTATTACAGAGCGGTCCCAAGACAAGCCCGGCACTGTCGTCGACTTCAGATACCGATTCCTTCGATTTCTCTCGCCCTTTAACACCTCCCATATCTATAAATGGATCATCATCAAAAAAGTCACTACCGGCAAGCATGTTATCGGCTGTGTGTCTACCAGAAGCCGATGATTCTTCTACCATGCTTGCTGAGACAGCTTCCATGACTTCACCGTACCACGCCCCCAATAATGAGGCAGATTTTGAAACAAGCGACCCACGCTCTTCAGATGCTGATAGTGAAAGCCACACTGATGACGATATGACTGGCTCGACCTTTAGAGTTCCAGATACACAAGACGGTAAGGCCGAATGCGGTGACCATATTGGTCATCCTGATTGCCCGAGGACCAGCCCTTCTCCGTCAAAGGACGATATGTTTTCCCTAGAACGAAGGGAGAGGAGTGTGCAATCTAACCTAGACAGGCTAGATGCTGGCGCGGGTCTTTGGCAATAATGACTCGACATGTGGCTAATCCTTCGAGCAGCGGACGAGCAATCATCGACAAGGGAATTGCATAATTAAGACTCATATAGGAGGGACGACCATGAAAGACCAGGGGAGAATAAGTAATTAAGGACTCGATATTCAGCAGCAAAGAAAAAGGCTTGAAAAAGAATAACGTGTTGCATAGGAATGGTGGCCTATCTGCTTTGCATGGGGCATGGGGGGTTGCATGGCTCGGCTAGATGTGTCTGGGGTGAGATGATCAGCTAGAATATATATATATATATATATATGTACGATAGGTTACTACATACCTACCTACCCAGGCACCTACAATGTTATAATGTTGTCCACCATAGCACCTAGCTGATGAGTATATCCTCAGCCACCCTCCTCTAACGATCGGACTCTCCCAACCATACGTTTCTTCTGTGACAACATTAGGTACTTTTGAGGTTCTATTTTCTGGTACTTATCTCAGTAGTCCTCATTGAGCCCGCCAGAGAGCCCGTACATAAGATCCTCGTTTCCGGATTGAAATCCCATCCAGGGGTTAAAAATAAGTCCGGCATCCTCCCGCCCAGCGTCCATGGAGGACCCAATAGAGGAGACCGTCAGCGGTGGTGGTGCTGAAGTTTGACCCCCGCTATTCTGAGATGTAATAGCCTCAGTCGGGTGTACATGGCGATGGTAACCAGGGCTCTCGGTCGTGACGGCCGCGACTCCGGGGGGTCCCGCGATCTCGTGGCTGTCGTCAGCGAAGTCCGATTGCAGGAGCAGGCTCTGTACGGAGAGTCGCTGGCGCGAATTCGCGTATTGCGACACCTTGGACGATGACCGGGGCGGTCGGTCGGGCTCGGGGAGGGCCTCCGAAGACTGCATCTGGCTTTGTAGAGCAAGACGTACTGAGTAGCTTGCTATCAGGCACTCTAGGTCTGTTTTCTATAAACGCAGTAAGCTATAGTTATTCGACGGCTTGGACGGCGGATAGCGTAAGATTCGAATCAGCGCAGTGTCACTATACTTACCAACGGTCGTGTTGAGGCCGAATATGGGAAGAACTTGGTAATGACATAGAGCGACAACCTCGCCTTACTGAGGGCCACGTCGAGTGTCGAAGTGGCGCCTGGCAAGCGGGCGCCGAACATAACTAAGCGAGCACTTTCGAAGGCACACACGGCCGCATCGCGCTCTAGGAGGCAGCTAGAATCGCCATGATTCGTAAAGTCGGATAGGATCCGTATTATATCCTCTGCATGTTCTAAACACCTCAACTGCATGTCTATGCGATCTCGAGGATGGATGCCCGCGAGCACCCGAGTCGGTGCTGCCTCCCCGTATCCGTTCAAAACCATCCGATACAGGTCGCAGTGACACTGGTGCCATGACATATCTAGAGCAGACAGCATACGATATGTGTTAGTTATCACGTCTAAACGTAGGAAGAAAACAATAGTGCTGAAATTTCAGCTCCTAGGACGAAAAGGGGGTAGATTCTAGAATCACATACGCAGCATGACAAACTGAGCTTGCCATTTACACGAAGTGAGGTTCATAACAGAATACCGATCAAGGGGGCCAAGAGTTGTTTTAAGCACCATCAGCTCCCTTTCGAATTGTCTGATGCGCTGTCCGACCATCAGGGAGGACTCCTCTCCCAGCCCGACACGTCGATTGAACCTGCGTCCCATGAGTACTGCTATCCCTTCACCGAGTAGAAACAATCGCAAGAGAGGATGTTAGCTCACCTCATAATCGCCCGCCTGGCCGAGGTCAGCCTGATGAAGACGCCACGCAGGCCAATCAACATGGCATTGTCGGACGGACTGGGACGGAGCGTGCCGGTCTGGCTGTACTGCCCTGCCTCGAAGACGGCCTCGCTGCAGGGCAGCTGGAGATGGATGGTCTCCTCGGGGCACAGCTCGAACTCGCGCAGACCAACGCAGAAGAAGTCGTCGAGGAGGTACAGCGACCAGAACAGGCGGCGGCGGGCCTCCTGCGCGACGTGCGCCAGCTCGGCACGCTCGTAGTTCAGGCGCAGCGCCACCGCCGTGCGGGCCGCCAGGGCCGCCAGCATGAACGCCGCCGGGAACTCGCCGCTGTCGATCCGGTACCGCACCACGAGCAGCAGGGCCTGCAGGTGGAAGATGGACGGCCGCCCGATCTGCTGGAGCACCGCCTGCTCCGCCCCCTGCGCCCACAGGTCGTGGCAGAGCGACGCGCGCTGCAGGTGCAGCGCCGTGACGGCGCAGATCGCCAGCCGCAGGGGCTCGTTGATGGTCCGGTCCAGGCACCGCTGGATGACCGTCGGCTTGTGGAGGAAGGCGAACGAGGGCAGCGGGTACAGGTGCCGGAAGTAGTCCTCCACTAGGCCTACCGCCATCTCGAAGTCGAGAGGGGGCGCCCCCTTGGCCGATTCCGCCACTATCATGTCGTCTCCATCCGGAGTCGGCACGCTATCGTCGCTTTTTTGGCGAACTCCCGCCGTCGGCGGTGGTGGCGGTTCCTTGCGTGCATCGTTTGCTTTGTCTATCCTTCTCTCGTGGGCGCCTGGGATGACGGCGGCGGTGGCTGGCTTTTTCGCCTTGGGATAGAGGCAGTCCCGGTTCTTCCGCACGCAGTTGGAGCAGCTCGGCAGTTCGCCGTGGCAACGCGTTTTCCTGGAATGGCAAGGTATGCAAGCCTGCATGCGACGGCGACGCTCCGGCAGCTTCACGGTGTATTGACCGGGCGCTTGGCCGGGGGAGTGCTGAAAGGAGCATTCAAAGCCAAGACGGTCGCAGTTCTGGCAGAGGCCTTCCCGCCCATCACATCGTACCTAGACGGAGCAGTCAGCTAGATCCCGCTTCTGGTAAGAGACGGACGAAATATGCAATATGCATATGTATACTAGCCTTACGGATCCGACACTGGGAGCAGGTGGTGCGTTTAGCCGGTAGTAATTTTGGAGCAGTTATCGGGCCCGGCTGCTTATTATCCCTATTATTGCTCTCTTGCGAGCTCTGTTTGGAGGGTTGGCTATCACGGGGAGCTTCCAAGGGACGTAAAGGTCGTAGGGTATCATTCATTGGGGATGGACAGAGTTGAACAAGGTGCCAGTCACGGCAGCAGTTCTCTCGCACTCTAAGGAAAAAAAAAAAGGAGCCAAGGAACGTGAGTCTCTATGCAAGACACACAGTCATTAGTCTAGTACAGGTCGTGCAAACGGGTTTTGTTTGGATCAGAGATGCTCGACTTGCAGGCGAAACATAGCCAATTATTGTTGTAGCAGACCGACAACATACCGACACCCGTAACTCACTACCAGGATGTCCACCTCCAGGAGCAGCTAAAAAGGGGGAGGGAGGGGGGTGTTCGTAACTCACATCTCCTTTTCTTCGATACCCCAGGATTCAGGGGTGGGGAGACAGTTTGTGGGGTAACAGGGTCTTGGTGTCTAAGATGGAGTGTAGCTATAGGTAGTCCAGGAACACGACGTCTTCCTACGCTGTATTCTGGTTTATATCGCACACATGCTGCCTTTTCGAACAATATTTATATGAAGAAGTATCGTGCTTTTAACGTGCAAAAGCTTGAACCAATTTCAATCATACAATCCAGACGAGATTCGGACGGTTTTCCTCTAGAACGGCCGAGCACGTCAGTAAAAGCGACCTAAAATCCGCCACACCATTGGCTCGGGCACGCAGGGGGGAGAGCTCGCCATCGTTAGCACGAATGACACAAAGGAGGATAACTTCGGCCGCCAATATCGCTAAAACAGACAGTCTTTAGCTAGGTTAAACTACTTGCCTGTCATTTGATGGCTTTTGAAACTGGCAATCTACACTAACTATATGTACGGTTCATATGTATACCAATAACAATTCTAACCCTCACCGTAGCTCTACAGTGAGTTCCGTTGAACTTTTCTTCAATCAATAAATCCATACATATCGTCCCTCAAACTCGATATTTGTGGTTTCTGTTCAAATCCTACGCCTGGCTTATGTAACACGACACCCGGAACCCAGGTGTCAAATACATAGGTCCTAGCTCTAGCTCGTCAGTGAGCGAGATATTTCCATTCATAATTCGTGAAGCAGGAGTTGCTGGTGAATTTATAGGAATTCAAATCATACCATAACGATATTCATATCAATATTATCCAGTTGGTACGGCTACGCAATGATTAGTTGCTCCATACGTTTGGGTGCTTGAGTTCATCAAGACAAATTCCCGGTGACTAACACTAGCCTCAACATAGGCTGTTCAACTCCGTTTTCTCCCAGATTACACCGCACGCTATCAATGGCATTGCCTAGAGGACCTTTTTTATGTTCTGTATTTTTAATTGGATAGTTTTCATTTTTGCTTGGTTATTTAGCAAAGAGGCAAGTAGAAGATATAGAAACCTGAAGATTTCTACTACGTCCATGTATAACTCTAGATATTTGCTAATACGAGGTGTTATGTTTGGTTAAAGCAAAACTGCTATAGACGTGGATGAAGTCTACCAGCAAGTTGTTTCTGATATAGAGCCAATGGTCAACAAGGCTGGCGTGTCCAACGAAAAACAGTGAGCATAGAACGTGTAATAACAGAACGAAATGCACTGGTTCGGGTGAAGTGCACTTATTTTCGTGGCTGAATAGATAGTTACCGAAGTCGATAGGTACCTATATATGAGACCATTTAGGATAGTAAAACGACGTATGGTATTTAATGCATAATTCATGAGTGAGTTATGTTCCCGGAGTCATCAAGATGATATTCTGTAAAACACATCTCAAGTTTTAAAGCTCCCTCGTTTGACACACTATTATATGTAATATTCATCTGATTTATTTAAAAGGGCTCTCGGTCTATTATGTCCATAGTAAAATGACTAAGGCATACTACTATCCTACTCGAAGCACATGGATCCTGATAACTCCTTTGTCTTCGCAATGCGCCCTGGGACTTTGGTTCAGAGATCCCGAGTTTGCAATAGTAAGATATTTAGCCCATAGTGGCGTCTTCTACAATATTGCGATTTCTTTGTCTGGGTGAAACTAGAATCTCTTTAACGATCTCTAGGATAAAATTCTTTTTAGTATTACCAAGCGTTTCGCGGCCTCAACAGAAAGTACTTTTTGATTCGGAACTGTGTTTTGGCATAACTCATTTTCTCTTGTTCCGTTATCACCCAAGAACATCCGGAATACTTTTGCCTTCTTATCAATACTTGGACACATAGTTCTGAAACACCAACACCCTTATCACGAGAGGAAATTCTTGGAGAACATGGTCGAAACGGGGCCTAGGGTAGCTGTATGGCTACCAATCGTATTGATCACGACATTCATCATCGGCTACGGAGTCTGGAGACATAAGCGAAACATGCGAAGCTTAGATCATTGCGATGTCTAGGTATATATAGCAAGCCCCGATTTCCTCAATACTGCGAGCTGTGGGCTAATTCTATACCTGTCAAAATAAGTTTATCAACCTGCAAAAATGATGGTTGCTACACAGACCACCTTGCCTCCCTGGGGTCATATTTTCTTGAAGGGGTAGCTTAACTATGGGCCATATTTGTATGGAACCAGGATGTGATTGAATCACTAAATGTAGCGAAGGCCATGTAACTGTTAGGCTAATAAATGTTTGAGAATAAACAGGATCACGGTTGCTAAAAACCACATCATAGCATGTACCCCTAGTTCTGAGTCCTCAATAAGAAATATATATATCAGCTTTTTATGTGATCCCCACTATCACTCAAATAATACCTAGCCATAGCATGATGTCAGAGTGTCATGATAGATACCTATGTATATATGCATGAGGGATAGAGGGATCTTTGTATCTACTATAGTGGATGAGTTTTATTTACACACAAGGTGTATGGCATACCTTTTGTCTGTGTACGCTACTGCCATGCAGTTGGCAGACAGCCCAATACCGAATATAAAGGTTGGAAGTATTCAAAGCAAGCGAGGAGGAAATGGAGATGTCACGGACCATGTAAGAGCTAAAATGACTCCAGACTGAAACTCTGGAAATTGTGGTTGGGATGTTCTACGTAAAATACTTTAAACACTCTAACTTAGATATGTATTCATCTGTTATTTCCTGTGTAAATAAAGTGTAAAGTGTAATTGTCTCACACTACTAGCAAACCATTCTCCTTATCTCTTTGCCAAAGCGCCCTTGTCCCTCTTATGTAGGCAAATAGGCGTGCACCGCAAAGCAATGCCAATAGATTGTGTTAAGCCTTGATTCCAAGTAAAAGCTTTGGCATGCCATGTGCCACGTGCATTGCATATATGATGACTGTCAGAGGAGGGGGGGGGGGGGGGGGGGTTTGAATACTACGTCGTTATCTCTAGGTAGGCATAGATCAAGAATTATGCGGACTCAACCATTTCATTCAATTTGGCTCAAGTGAAATACAAACACCAGCGTCTACTAACTGAAGCCTTTAGCATATGCAGTACCTACATGTACAGTGATCAGAGATCTGTGTAGGTATTTACAAGTTTATATTCCCTTGTGACGATGTAATCTAGTTCTGTCATTATCCGGTGACTAAGGAAGTTACTGATATGAAGTAGGAAGGCGGATAATCGCCGTAGAGGGTAATATGTAACCAAATAATGTAACATAATACTTCTAACCGTTGGAACCCGTATCATCAACATTTACGAATAAGAATTTATGAAGTAGTTGCGCCTGAGGCCCCAGGTATTGACCCAACGTCTATATAAGGGCGAGTCGATGTTATGCAGAGGAAGACCTCTTAGGGCCATTCTAAAACAATTATTATACTTTTTAAAATCCGGACGTTACCCCTCAACACCCCCCTGACCTTAGAGAAGCATACCATAACGTGGCAACAACAGACAATTTATTGATCATTGTTTGATAACAGCAAGAAAAAATGAGCGGGCACGTGTAAGTGTACACCCCAAGAACTAATTTTGGTGTAGGCTGACAATTATAATAACTCGGGAAGTAACATGATGGACGATGTCCTCATATCCAACTGTAAGTAAATCATGCCCAAAATATAGTGTTCTTGATTTATAATCTTCGCTGCCCCAGTACCTCCAGAGTACCTCAGGTCCGCCTTGCGAGTGCTCATCGCTCAAGGTTCAGCAACTCAGAAACCGTTCGTACAACATATTCGCCAACAGCTTTCTAAGAATGCACGCGAGCTTCCTCCCCCTGATGAACTATTTCCGAATACCGACAACTTGACACCCACTTGCAAAGAATTCCTATCTCTTACGAGGTGCCTATTCTCGTGCAAGCTTGTGCAAGAATCCTTACGTTAGTATGTCTCACTAACTTGTGGTGCTCGACCACGTTAGGCCTTCTACCTGTGCCAGGCACTTCTAATAATCAACTAGTTTTGCACATATTTTAGCATCTATTATAACAGAGAAGGCACGTTGGTCTCCAGGCTCTGAGTTCGAAGCGTCTTTGGAGACTCTAGGAGGAGACATAGTTCAAGCAATGCAGGCCCTAAAGGAGTCAAAACCAACCCCGACTGCTATTCTCAGACAAAAGATCGAGGAACTCAGCACTCGATTACATGATTGTCGATCGTACTGTAAACACAATTATTCGGAACCATTGGCATATCCGTTTGCCCGGGTTGAGAGACAAGTTGCAGACACGCTCTTGATTCTATTCAGGACACCCCAGCCCGATTACAATTCGGATCGGTTGACAACAAGAATTGCCGCTATACCAGAAATACCCATAGAGCATCCGGTAGAGAGCTTCGTGCTAGGAGCTTTCCAGGTGCCAAGACTCTTCAACGGCTTTTGGCAGTTATCTTCGCCTGCCTGGGGGTCTGCCACCACGGAAAAGCAGGAGTTGGCTCTCTTCCAATTGACAAAACATGGTTTTACCGCAACAGACATGGCAGATCATTATGTAAGGCATATATCAACATATTGGTACATACTTACTTAGACATGGCACCTTTAGGGAGATGCGGAACTCGTGTTCGGACGTTTTCGTAACGGCCTACCACAACAATTTCAGAAAAACATTTACGCCGCCACAAAGTGGTGTATATTCGGCCCAATTGAGCACGCCATTGATAGCGAGTGGGTTTTAGAAGCGGTAAGGGAGCGATGCAGGAGAGTGGGTGGTAGAATCGAACTGCTGCAATTCCACTGGTATAGCGTGGGTGTTCCCGGGTTCCAAAAGCTCGATTCTATACCTATCCTAACTTATCCTAGTATGCAGCAAAAGAGTACCTTCAAATCTTGGAGGAGCTCGTTTACATAACAAAAAGATATCCCGAACTGCTCGGTACAGTTGGGCTATGTAACTTCGATACAGAACACGTCCAAGAAGCTTGCGAGTATCTCATAGCTAGAACTGGTTCCGTTGGGATCACCTCAAACCAGGTGCAGGTACGGGTCAAGTCATTTACAAGTAGGCTACCAAGCTAACTGTATAGTTCTCCTTGGTGGACTCTCGACCGCTAAGGAAAATGTGTTCGATGTGTAGCAAATATGGGTTACGTCTTTTAACGTATGGCTCGTTTGTAAGTGAAGATCATCTCAATTCCGAATCCAGTCGTTTTAATGCTAATTATATCCAGTGTGGTGGTTTCTTAGCTAAAAAGTGGCTTGGACAGCCAGAGCCAGACTTATATTCCGAATTAACACCACTTACGCCATCGCAACGCAAGGTACGGATATTGTTTTACCCTTCCTGGGTTTTCCTTAGTCAGTGAAATTTGGTGACTAATATCCTATAGTATCTGGGTGTCATCAATGATTGGGGAGGCTGGGAGGAATTCCAGGACCTTCTTCAACAGCTCTTGCTGGTTGCAAACAAGTATAACGTGACTCCTACAAACGTAGCAACCCGCTGGGTTCTGCAACAACCTAACGTGGGTGCAGGTAAGTAGTGATAGTGATCCGAGATTATATTCCAAACTATGTGTGACCTGACACCAAATAGTCATTGTTGGAACACGTCTTGGCATATCGTCACATGCTGAGGATAATCGTCGTGTATTCAGATTTCGCCTCAACCAGGATGATCTTCAGGCTGTAGAAGGAATTGCTCTGGGTAACGGAGGCGATAAAACAACAGCACTGTATGAAAAGTTGGGTGATTGCGGCAACGAATACAGGGCAATGCATTGAGATGTACTAAGGTAAAGGATCCGGGGGTATAGATGTATTATTATATCGTATAAGGATATAAGAATTCTCCATTATGCATGACATTTACAATGAAATCCACGACTAGCTAGTCTTCATATATAGGTGACATCACGCATAGCAAATATACAATGTACACAACGAGGTTGGCTAATAAGGAGAAAACAAATAGCGTAGCAGGAATGAAATGAAGACCACTTAGGTAACATAGTGGATGAGTATGAAGTATGACATGAGGAGAGTCCTTAGTTCCGGTTAACTATACATCTAGGTTGAAGCGCATCGTAGTCTAATGGGATTCCATTTAATATAAAAAATATATAGCCTAGAAAGGTATTGCTGTCAATTTGATGTCACGATCCCATACTTGGACAAACTTCTGCTGATTCCGTGCCCCGCTTTGAGCTTGACTTCAGCCGCTTTTCTCCAAACCAGCGGAACCACGAAGAAGGAGTCTGCCAAAATACACGTGTCCAATAGCCATCTGTTTATTAGAAATATCATGGGATCCTCATTGCAGGTTTCGTTTCAGAACACATCGATGGGTAATCTCCATGCAGCCCTGCCGGGAAATGCCCGGCGGCAGAAGACGGAAAAGACGAATGACATGGGTACATTCTACGGAATGGGAAAACAATAGGAATATATAAGAGTGTTTATCACGCCGAGGTTCATCTCGAACCCAACTTGCCACTCCATGCTTAAATAATATATGTTTCGGCGCTTAGAATGGGTTTCGTTCGGATCTTTAGCGTAGCTTTGACTCTTGTTGTCGCAGGCGAAGCCGCTTCTAGGGCACCCTCTCTATTTTGTGATCCAGCTACCGATGTCTGCTACTCCGGAAGCACCGTAGGCGTCGCCCAGATCGCTTACAGGGTCGCGCTTCCTGTTGTCGATACAGCGCCGTTCGATATGCTCATCCAGATTGTTGCTCCAAAATCAGCCGGGTGGGCAGGCATTGCTTGGGGCGGTCATATGATCAACAACACAGTCACATTAGGTTGGGCAAATGGAAACAGCTCAGTCGTGTCATCCCGCTGGGCAAGGTGAAGAATACGACATGTCTCTTGCATCGACGAAGACTGACGATTTAATAGCGCCCACACTGTTCCCGAGGTGTACGAAAGTGCCGATTATACGCTTTGTAAGTAGTATATAAAGTCGTTACTCATTTTTAAATCCTATCACTCTATACTATATTTAGCTCTTTCCGAGGGTAGCGGTGCTAGTACCTCTTTCTAATTCTACAGTTTCAATTATCTAGAGAATGGACCTTTAAAGACCATTTATCGAGGCACACGTATTATATGCAAGGAAAACAGACTAATCGAGACTCTACAGTGAAAGGATCAACTACAAATGATACACACTGGACAATGAATGCGCTCTGCAAGGGCTGTAGCATCTGGACGCACGATGGTGGTGCTACTACCACTCTCGATCCAGGGGCTACAGAAGCGAACTTTGCGGTAGGTAGCTCTTATCATAGCTTGGTATCATTACATTGCTGTCTAACTTTCTACTTGCAGTGGGCTTCATCACCAACGCCTCCCCTTGACCCAGCCGATAACTACACTGTTTTCGGGATACATACTGAGCATGGGACATTTACTATTGATCTATCGGCTGCGAGGACTGACAAGTTCGACGCATATGTTCAGACATTATCTAATTAAGATGGTTGTTTCAGTTTCTATGTGTGTCAACACAAACGCACGCATATATATAAATATATACAACTTTCAACAATACTATATAATAATATGCAACATGAGTCACGACATTGTTATGTGAATGAGTAGAACTATGACTACCTGCGATACTATTACATGTTTAAAGTGCTTTTTCAATGGGCTTTCCCAAGTAAGTTCCAGGTTCTCTAGATCAAGTGGTCTCGATTTGATATTCGTCTGAGTGCCCATCTTCTTGTTTGATTTTTGTCACCCTTCTCCGGGCTCCAATCACTCGGGAGCAACTCCATCTTGGGATGATGTCTCCTCATTTTAACAGGCGGTCCCTAAGCCTCTAATATGTTGTTACCCCCAATATATCGTGGAAATCCTTTAAAACTCAACCAGAGCTCACCACTTCCTGGTGGCCCACCGACAATCTCTTCCTTGCGACTCTTCAATTCTTCCACATCCCAAGCAGCGAATACGAGCTTGCCCCTCAAGAATTCTGCCTCGGGCGAAGCGATCCAGACAAGAAAATCAGCTGGGAGTGAGACTAAACAAAGAGTGAAATAAATTGTCAGCTTCGTGCGTCTATAATGTCAACTGATACAAACCGCTCGATCTGTACATACTATCATCAAAGTTAAATGGCAGTTTTGTAGTCTGTGCCAGCTGGGCGGACATGGCAGTGTCGAGATATCCAGGATGTACATTGTGAAGACGCATGTGAGGTGTTTCGGCCGCAAATGCTTCCAATAGCTTGACGGCAGCCATCTTGCTGCTCACATAGGCGCCCATGCCGGGAAAAGGAGGGAACAGGATGCCGGCGGTAGTGAGATTGATGAAGGTGATTCCTCTTGGCTCCTTGTTCTGGTTCGCGCTCTGGTTAGCTAGGACGACAGCCTGAGCCACTGCTAAGGTGCCAACGATAGTCGTCTTGTAGCCCTCAAGAAATGTAGCTGGATCTGCCTGAATTAGGGGAACAACGGGTGCCAGGACCCCGGCACAATGGACTAAGATGTCGATGCTGCCAAAGTCTGCTATTACATCGTCCATTACGCTTCGTACAGCTGACGCATTACGCAAGTCGACCTGATAAATTTTAATTGCCAGATCTTCATCGCTAGAACAAGCGAGTGCTGAAGTTTCGGTCAGGGCATCGGGGCGTCGACCGAGAAGGATAAGTGCCCGGGGTCCCGAAGCCGCGAAAGATAAGGCCGTAGCACGTCCAATACCACCGGATGCTCCAGTAATCAAGACAACCTTTCCGGCAGTTGAGAGGCCTGGTAGCTTTGGATTAATGGCAGGATACGTGGCTGTATAAGTCAGCTTTGTGTATGAGAGTTGAAGAGCTGCCATCTTCCCAGGTCTTGCGTGATTAAATTGAGAGGTTATGTAAAGAGCAGCGTAGACAAGATCCGATCCTATTACAGATATACTATAGAGACTCGAATGGGTAGCAACTTAAAGACAGATCTCAAGGTAAAAGAAACGTTGAACATCTCTATCGGGGCAACTGAATCCATATATATATATTAACAAACAACTCAATGCTATGCATATATACTCAACCAATAAAGAAAGGCGACGAAGTTCGAGCCCTGGTTGGTTTCTAGGCAGCCATGCTGTGCCACAAGATGAAACATGGTGTGGGAAAGGCGATATATAATTTTGGGATAATCGAGCTACCTTTATTAATGTCCTTCGTTTAAACGTATGGCCACTTATTATACCAGAACTTCTACATATGGCCGCTCTAGCCAAGAGGAATCTAATGTTAGGGAGATTTGGGGCAAGAAACTGGTGTGTAAGGGGGTGATGTGACGGCTAGTTACTCGTCTTGGAAACGGCGTGGTGTATTGTAGTGTAGTTGGTTATGCCAATCCATGACATGGTCCTATTAGGGTTTTTTTTTCGAGATCTTACCTAGTTTATTATTATATTCAACGATGAAGATGACTGTCGGCCAGTCACGACTCACGGTTAAGAGATGATCTGAAGAGATCTTCCTGGCATGGACACTGACCATAAATCAGCTCACCAGCTCGGAAAGACAGAATCAGAGGGTAGCGCAAAATACCAGACAGTTCACAACCGGGAATAGCCCAATCATCACTCTTTTCAACACAACAGAGAATTGTACATAAACGAATGTATTACGAATAAGTGCCTTGGAAGCGTGGTTCCGGAGATAGAGAAACTTATACTGCTAAATCTTGCCCACAGTAGTGGCCCACATCTGTATCACCACGCAATATTCAGAAACACCCACTGCTTTGGTATGGATGTTGCGATAAGATTAACATAATATTGGTGGAGGACCATGAGCTTTGAGAGATTCGACAAATAATTCAAGGTTGTGTCTTATTACCAGGACAATAGGGTGGCAGTGGAGTTCTACCAACGCTTCATTATAGACCTTCCTCTAGGAATACATGGTCATTACCACCACCGTATAGTTTATATTATATTATTGATTATGTAAATATACATCTAAGATTCTCCTTACCTACTAGACTATTTCCTAAGCTGATAGACTATTTTATCCCCTTACGGTCATTTCATATGAACACTTCCCTATTATACAAAAGGGGGCAACTACTCCTTAGAAATATATACATCCGCGACAGGTGTTTTAGAAACATCATTGCCATACCAGACACCCCAGAAAACGATATTACCTGGGTTGCATTACGATGCAGCAACAACTATTATGTCACGGATCACCAAGGTAGTCTGATTTAAGCGGACTGCACGGACACGGATTGAATAGGCAGCACTGCCCATGCTATCCAGCATGTGCCTGAATGAGACCTTCGTGGCCTCTCGCTGAAATATCCTACCAGTGGTCGATCCAAGCATGGAACTTCTGGCTGGGAAACCTTACCCTTGCGACCATGGAACCACCGTACAAGTAGGATGCCATATACCTTTCCCTGTCGATTATTCAAGACTTGTGAGCGAACAGATATTGATTCTGTACACGAAAGCGCTCTAGATGGCTAAATAACAGGATAATCTAGCAGGGATTATCAGGCATCCATTCAAGGAATTAACAAATTCACGGTGTAGGCATTCTGTGACAGCATACATATGGGATGATCCCTCTTGTGCGGTGGATGTGCTGCCTGGCGATGGATGCGACTGATCATAGATACGGTGTGGATAGATATCCTCATTGTCCAATTAGCTGATAGCTAGCCTATTCATCAAATATGAATTGGGGATCTCCAAGTGAAGCTCATGGCTACGTGCGCCACGGGTCCTGTGAACGCTGCCGTGTGTAGCTTGTACCGATTCACGAAATCATCATGAGCTCGAAAATAAATACGTTCTGAATATATATATATATACATATCCGCCATCAATAGCTCGTCTTCTCTTCTCAGTATTCTCTAGAACATCACCTCTTTTGTATTTTCCTTACACACGCACATTACTTTGCAGTATGGCATCCGATTCAAACCAGCAGAAGAAGCTCAACCAGGATATCTCTAGTGAGCTAGGGGCATTCGTGGAGAGCAGGTCTTCAACATTTACTTGCGGAGGGTCAATTCTTATTGTAAGTGTTGTTTCTGGTCCGAGAAAAGAGTACATCGAGTCTAATCCTCACCACAAAGAAGGACCCGGCATCCCAAGGACGTAAGGAGGCAGAGACGAGTGCCGAGAATACCCATCAACTTGAGACCGTTAGGCTACACTCTCCTCCCATTACCATTCGTTGGGATTCCCCAAGCAAAGACACAACGAACAAGATTACCTTGCCAATCCTACCATTTGATGAGGAAGGTCAGGGTAAGCTTAGGGAGCTCGTCAAGGACTGCCAGCCTGCAAGCTTTGGATACCAGGGTAAGGATGTCTACGACGAGAAGTACCGTAAGGCTACGAAGTTGGATTGTTCGGACTTCTCGACAAACTTCTGCCCATACACGCTTGGAATTATCGATACAATCGCTCAGGCTCTCCTCCCAAATGCACTAGGAGGAGAATCGAGGACAGGAGTGCGGGCTGAGCTGTATAAATTGAACGTCAGTATTTAATACACCCCACTCCCCTTGCCCCTTAAACCCCTTACCTCTACAATTGGAAAAGCCTTAGCTTACTTTGGGAATGAACAAGTTTTACTCCGCCCCTTCCGGATTTTTCAAGGCTCATGTTGACACCCCTCGTTCTGAGACGCAATTCGGCTCGCTGGTGGTCAGCCTCCCCTGTCATCACGAGGGTGGACAGCTGGTGGTCCGCCATGCCGGGCATAGCGTTACCTACGACTGGAGTACCTCTAAGGCCCAGAAGGAGGTTGCTCAGTGCCAGTGGGCGGCGTTCTACAGCGACTGTGAACACGAAGTTCTGGAGCTAACTGAAGGTCACCGCCTAACACTGACCTACAACTTGTACGTTGTCCCAGGTGTTGGACAGCTCGCTGGGAATAGTCCCGCACTGGATGTCTATAGCCTGCCGCTTTACCACAAGGTCAAGGAGGCCTTGTCTAACCCTATCTTCATGCCTGAAGGAGGCTATATCGGAATTTACTGTACTCATGCTTATCCCCATAACTCAGAGCAAGGCCGGAAGTCACTGCCTGGCATCCTCAAAGGTGCCGACATGGCTGTCTACACCGTCTTTCACGCCCTTGGCCTCCAAGTCAAGGTCAAGACTGTGCTAGACGATGACGAAGCCAACGAAATAATGGAAGAACGGGGTGCCAATGCTTCTTTAGGGAGTCGAATTGGAAGTTGGAATAATATCAGAACGACCTCAACTGGCGGATGGGATGGTCATGAGTGGGAAGATATCATACGGTGCTTCCCCCACCATCAAGTCAAAGTCAACTGGCTTACGGAACGGCGGGAAGAGTTCAAAAAAATGGGGTTTGTACATCTTACAGTAAGTCCTTCCAGTGATCTATCGTTGGTGAACACACAACTAAATATGTTAGTATGGCAATGAGGCAGGTATTGGTACTATGTATACCTACGCTGTGTTGCTGGTTAAGATCACCGCGGCGCATTCACGGATTTCCGCAGCAATGGAAGAACAGGTGATGGACCGGTCTGGGAAGGGCTCGGAGAATAGTGAGTAGGCCTTTAGGTGGTGCTGTGGACTTTGCACTTGGAGTACTAAATGGTCGATTGAGTGCCATTTCATTCTTTTCACAATTCATCTTTACTCACAACACAGAGATTGAATTACTTGAGTATTTTCTGCCATTACATACGTTATGCTATTTTGATAGTTTCAATATTAAACATGACTCTAACCCCATATTCTAACAAAATCGGGCACAGAACATATTGCAACTACTACCTTATGTCGATAGTTTAGTCTAAATAATTTATCTATAGCTATTGAAAAGGTCTCCGCGTTTCATATCACAGTTAATTTTGATGCATTTCTTATTCAAAGAATGTGTCTTGCAGATCTGCCGCACTACCACCGGACTGTTAAGCAAATATACGTGTACTTGGAATGATGGCGATGGGGAGGCCAGAGGCACTATTTAATAAGGGTTAGTTGTTTCTCGAGTAACTGTAATGATGAATAAAAAAGGCATTTTGAAATCGGTATATATTTGCAGCCGTTTGACGTTGCTGAGATCTCGGAGCGTCTAGAACTTGGCGGTTTGGCGTAGGCCCGAAATTGTCTTTTCATCCTTGTAGCTTCATGATTATTTAACTACTTTTGAGACACATGCTTATCTATTTGAAAGTTATAAAAAAGATTTTGGTAAAGGAGCTAAATTGACGATGCCAATGAAAATTTGTACAAAATCCAAGAAACAGGTATTAGCAACGCGGCATAAACCAGGGCTGTAGGTAGCTTAGAACTTTTACCATCATAATAACTTTATATACAGTTCCTTCTCGATAACAAAAGTGAATTTCTGGCCCTGTAGTTATATCAGGACATCCACCCCTATGTTGCACGATAACCTCTTGAACTCTTCAATGTTGTAGATCGGAGGGCTAGTTGTCAGGATTCATTTTTTTCCAGACGCCCCATCATAGATAAACACCTGTGGTGCTGATGGCATGCCGGCGACATACTCCTATGTATTTGGTTCCATCTGCTGGCTTCTGTTGCCATACAAACTCCCTTACAAGTTCACCGTAATCGTCTCGCGTGGCTCGTTATACCACGGGGCTTCGTACATTGTCTCATCATATGGTTGGGCTCTGGAACCCAAATATCATTCAGCTGCAATCCAGAAGACAGCCTCAAAGTCATGAGTGAAGGGCCACGTACCGGTAACTCCAGTTTTCGTATTGAATTGCGCCTCCATAAGCGCACTTGAGCTCCTTTACCAATCCGGACTTGCAATCATAGTCCGACAAGTCCCGCTCGCCTCCTTGAACATGCTCGATCTCAATGTGGACCCACCGATTTCCGAGATTCGTTATGGTATAGGATTTGCTCCTCGACTGTTTCCCTTCGTACTTGCCATTGAAGGTGCCATCCTCACATTTCATTATAATCAACTTCTCAACAACCTTCTGAGCCCTCTCGTCGTCCCACTTCGGGGTGCCCTTGTTGTATGGGTCTCTAAAACAATCATCAGCTACTACCATGCCCGCAAATGCAATGATTAAGATAGATCCGAATCTCATATTGATAAAGTGTTCACGGGGATTATTAATGAGAGAATGTAACTGAACAGGTTAAAGGTATTAATCGGGCGCTTGTTTTTGGAACGTAGACAACATCTTTCTTTCGCTAAAGACAAAACGTTGCAGTGATATATATATGAGAGTATTACTTCGTTTTCGGCCCCAATCTTACTAAAACTTGACCATATTCTGGTATTATGCTGTTGTTGACATTGTAAAGGATTTAAATCGGCTTATTACTAACCGATGGAATGTTGTGACCCAGTAAAGGATGATTCCGAGTTTCATCGTAGCTGTGGATGTATACTTACCTACGAATATTGTTCCAGTCATCAAGTACGTTCTCTTATTAAAGCATATCGCCTAAGTAGGTACCTAGTGACTTAATGTAATGAACTTTTAGATGTAAGTCAAACTTGAAGAAGTTGGAAATATATATACTATGTATGTCATATTGGAACTTCTCGAGGTCTTGGCTATAAAGTTACCCAGTGTAGGTATGCTTACCATATAGATCACCAAGGGGGATTACTTAGCTTTTCTAGGAATATAAACTGTTGCTAACAAAGTCCTCAGCTAAAAATATCACTATCTGCAATCAGCTAAGGCTACACTAGCTGGCTGACCTAGACCTAGTATGTATTATAGTTAGAAGTTATTACCTACTAGTGTTTCTTTGCGAACCTAATCCATAGCCCTGGAGCACGTTGAAAGCGGGCGGTGGGGCAGGCTCTTGGCAGCAACTGCCAACAGCTGGCAGGGGTACATGCATTGAAAAAAGCTGACATGGAACTTTCCATCACGTATTTTAGTGCAGCCATCATCAGGTGGTAGAAGCTCCGCCACCTGGTACCATAAGGACTTCCAAGGTTGGCTCATTCATCTTTTTTCTTTCTCGTCACGTGGCTCTCCATTCCTTTGCTAGACATCCATCGACATCGCATTACCTAAGTACCTACCTAGGTTAGATATTATGATGAAAAGAACAAGGAAACCAAATCACTATGCCACCATGTAAGCTTCGGGTCTTGTCCAATATACACTTTGTGACGGGTTCGGGGGTTTTCTGGCCAGCTCTGCTGGTATCCGGACAGGAACCTCACTGGACCTCTCGTCAACATCGTGTTACCGCATATTGTCTAGCGACGAGGACATATATAAGAGAATATACAAAAGCCCGATTGGGCTCCGAAACGAGTGGGAATACTGAATCCCCTCAACGCCACAAGCATCGTGAGGCTGGTGAGCTGAATCGCGAACAACGGATTATTCACGACCTTGTCATCAATCGACGACAAAACGTTTTTTTCACAGGCCCCGCGGGCACGGGAAAGTCATGGCTTCTAAAGACGATAATCCAGGACTTGATGAAGAAGTACCGTCGAGGTTCAGTAGCGGTTACTGCTTCGACAGGTCTCGCGGCATATAATATTGGCGGCACGACACTTCATAGCTTTGCGGGGATCGGCCTTGGTACAGCGCCCATTGAATGGCTCATTGATAAAATAGAGGATAACAGGAAAAGGTTAGCGCGTTGGTCAAGAGTAAGCGTTCTGATTATTGACGAAATCTCCATGATTGACTGCACCCTCTTTGATAAGCTCGAATTTATTGCACGACGCGTCCGGCGAAGCACAATGCCGTTTGGGGGGATACAAATCATCGCAACCGGGGACTTCTTCCAACTTCCGCCAGTAACGGGGGGGCCAGAAGATGGCAGCCCAAGGTTCTGCTTTGAGGCTAAAAAATGGAAGCAGACCCTACATCATACCATCACCCTGACCAAGATCTACAGACAGAGGAGCCGTGAATTCTCTGCCATATTGAATGAGATCCGCGAAGGCCACGTCTCGTCGGGCACCGTAGAAATATTGAAGAAGCTGAACCGGCCTCTCAATGGTCGCCTGGGGAAGGGGTTGGTACCTACTGAGCTATTCCCTCTTCGCAGCGAAGCCGACCTGGCCAACGAGATCCAGTTACAAAGGCTTCCAGGCCCAATATATACATATGATGCGATAGAGGGCGGGTTAGCCGAAGACCCAGTGACCCGAAAACGCCTATTAAACAGCTGCATTGCACCTAAAAGTCTTCAACTAAAGCAAGGAGCTCAGGTTATCCTGATTAAGAATTTGAGCGAAACCCTCATCAACGGTTCCCAGGGCGTTGTTGTCGGGTTTGCAAACAAGAATACATTCTTATATGGCGCATGGGAGCATACAGGCTCTAACTTCAACGCTGGAAATCAAGCGCCAGAGATGCGCTTACCCCTTTTCCCAGTGGTGCGTTTTCATCCCCCAGACGGGGAGGTTCAGACCATATTGTGCACACCTGAGACCTGGGATATCAAACGATGGGTGCGCGATCCTTTCTCGCGAAGCGGTTGGAGGGAAGAGATTCTAGCATCTCGCACCCAAGTCCCGCTCCTGCTTGCGTGGGCGCTCAGCATACACAAGTCACAGGGCCAAACACTCCGTCTCGTAAAGGTAGACCTGGACAATGTGTTTGAGAGGGGTCAAGCATATGTTGCCCTATCCCGTGCAACCAGCATACATGGGCTACAGGTGCTGAACTTTGACCCTAAAAAGATAACCGCACATCCGAAGGTGAAGAAGTTCTACGCAAGCTTGTCGACGGCGCCATTTGAGATAAAACATTGAATTCTGTCATTCGGGATATGTTGCGGAGAGTATAGGTACCTAGATACCACGTTAATGCTAGCACTGCCTAACCTATAATATCACGTACCTCATATGCTTGGAGACGGGGATGAATCAATTTGGAGTAGGTACTTGACATATCGTGGCTATGCAGATGCAGCGTATAGGGTCCGTGAGATAATGCACCTCCCTACACTAAGTACATACTTACATACTAGGTAGTGTGCATGCATTCTGTAGGGGTCGTATTCAGCTTAGCGCGCGTGATCGAGATGCGGAAAGATGTACCTATTTGATTTAAACAATGATCCAAATGACAATAATAAGGTGTTTCGTGAACCTTGGGCAGATTAGGTACTTGGAGCTAAATGGTATAGTTGAGTATTGATGTATATACATAGTACTTACCTACTGGCGGACCACCTGCATCTAACTATGTACTATGTACTAATGTATTTGATGTAGGTTAGATGGGTATGTACTTACCACCGAGGGGGTGGATTGGCTATATCTAGCAAAAAGCTTGTGCTTCTTGGAACGACATTTAGACTAGTCTGGGCGATCGGGATCAAGCTTTTAGACGTCCTGTAGCGTGCTCTAGGGCCGCTAGCGAATCGTCTGGGCACTCGTCATCGGGCTCTCCAAGTATAGCACACAGCAACCCCACAGTGCTAGCAAAGCAATACCTACCTCGTGCTACATACGAGATCAAGCAGGGAAAAGAACAAACTTCAATGGCACTTTTACAGTACACCAACTGTGCCATTACCGCAGCCATATATGTACTATGTACATAACAACCTATGCCGCACACGGTACTTCCCATCACCCGACTTACCTACAATGTAGATTATGTCGGTACTAAGTATGTACCTGAACTACCTAAACCAAGTCAACCTTAAGCCACTTCCAGCTTCTTCACCCTGCCCCAAAACTTCTCTCTCTCCTCTCTCCCTCCTCCCTCTCCTCCCTCGATCGCATTCACCCACCCACCTGGTCTGCATTCAGTTCAATTCAGGTCGTTTTTGATTCACGTTTCTGCCTTCTTCGCGGACCAGCAACGAGGACTCGGGATTTACGGTTTAGTTATCAGACGCTCGCTACCTCGTTTCCCATCTGGGGTTACTCCGTTCACTACTCACCTACATACTCCGTCGCTCGTTTTCCATTTCGTATATGGCAACTTAGCCGTAGATAATACCAGCAATCGACCACGATGGTGTATCGCCCGCCACGCGCCACCATCGGCGCACTTCTCCTGACGGGAAATCTAGTTTTTGCTCAATACTACAAGATCGATTCAAATGGTACGCCAGATATCTCTATGATAACTCTCTGCGCCCGCAGGCTCAGTTCGTTGCGCTCAGTTCTTTGCCGCAATGCTAACATATGTCTGCCCTCTTCTTGCTCGCTCTAGACGACATAAAGGCCTCCGCTAAACAACTCGCCGCCGATGTGATGGCATACTACAAGGGCAATGAGCCTGGCCAGACTCCGGGCATCCTGCCGGGTCCTCCGCCCGCCGGCGATTACTACTGGTGGGAAGGCGGTGCGCTATGGGGAGCCATGATTGACTATTGGCATCTGACGGGCGATTCTACCTACAACGACGTTGTCACTCAAGCTATGCTATTCCAAGTTGGCCCCAACAAGGACTATATGCCTCCCAATGTTACCGCCTCCTTGGGCAACGATGACCAAGGCTTCTGGGGCATGTCCGCCATGCAAGCGGCCGAGGAAAACTTCCCCAACCCTCCATCCGACCAGCCGCAATGGTTGGCCTTGGCCCAGGCTGTCTTCAATACCCAGGCTGATCCCAGCCGTCACGATACTACCTGCGGGGGTGGGTTGCGGTGGCAAATCCCCTTCGCCAACAACGGATACGACTACAAGAATAGTGAGCGTTGAATGTTTCCATTTTTTAGAAAACCTTGCGCTAACAGGGTCTAGGTATCGCCAACGGGTGCTTCTTCAACCTAGGTGCCCGCCTAGCACGCTACACTAGCAACCAGACCTACGCCGACTGGGCCGAGAAGACCTGGGACTGGGTCCAGAGTGTGGGATTCATGGACAGCGACTATAATATCTACGACGGCGCACATGTCGAAACCAACTGCACTGATATCAACAGAGCCCAATTCTCGTACAACAACGGCGTGTACCTGCTGGGCGCTGCCTACATGTACAACTATGTGAGCGCACTTGAACTCCCATCCCCTATCTTGCCACGGGCTAATGTAATGGGTAATAGACCAATGGCGACGCTAAATGGGAGCAACGAGTTACCGGTCTTTTGGATGCTACGCTGAAAGTATTCTTCCCGAACGACATAGCATTTGAGATCGCCTGCGAGGAACATATGACCTGTACGACCGATATGCTGAGTTTCAAGGGTTATCTCCACCGATGGATGTCGACAATGACCCAGATCGCGCCTTTTACCGCCTCCAAGATCCTCCCTGTTCTCCAGAAGTCGGCTCAGGCGGCCGTCAACCAGTGTACAGGTGGGAGTGACGGGCGAACGTGTGGTTTCGGTTGGGCTAGCGGCGCATTCGATGGCAGTGTCGGCGCCGGCCAGACTATGGATGCCCTCGGTGCGGTCTCGTCTCTACTAATCGGACAATCTGAAGCACCCGTCACCAATTCTACAGGCGGAACTAGCGTGGGCGACCCGAACGCGGGAGCTGGTAGCGACTCGTTTACCAACGAGCTGGCCCCGATAACGACGGGAGACCGGGCTGGGGCAGGTATCTTGACTGCGCTCATCCTTGGATCTGCCGTTGGCACCTTCGGCTGGATGAGCTTGGGACCTTGAATAACAATGAGAGATCTCACAACTTTCCAGATACCACGCCAACCTATCACCTGGCCTTGTATACCCCGGAAATATGGTGTGGAGAGACGGTTTTGGTGTTTTTTAATCTTCTTCTTTTCTGTCATTACTTTACTTTTGCTGTCGAGGGCATACGATCAGGCTGGCGTCAAGGAGGGGAGGAAATACGGAATTATGAAAGACTAAGGGGTACCTTTCCCTTTTTTTTCTTTTTCGAAAGAGAAAGCTTGGCGTTTGATGACAGGATGGGAAGAAGGCACATGGATAGATGCTTTTGTGACTGCCTATTTATTTACCAACTTCCTATCCTCCACTACATTGTTCAGGCTAGTTTTCTTGGAACTTAATTTTTGTCTTGTTTTTATTATCTGGCCAAGGTACATATGGTTGATAAGGCTATTGGGTGATGATGAGGGTCCTGCGAGATACCTGCCGTCCTGAATTAGTGTAGGGCTTAATGTTATGATTTCATTTATTCAAGATACTTTTTCTACTTGGAGTAAGGGTTGCGTGGTATGATCGATGAGGCAGTGGTGGGCTGGCGATGTGGTTTGGGTTCGTAGAGTTGGGTGTTAAGACCGGGTGATAGAGGGACTTTGTGCTGACTCGTGGGGATTTGATACTCGATAGCTCTATATTGTAAAAGAATGGGAGAGTTTACACTAGTCGCTGCTAGACTCGATGAAGAGGATGCCACTTCTCGGTAGATTTTACGGATTCGCTGCCATTGAGCGAGTACTAAATGGATTACTCTACGCGATACCAAGGACAGTGTGTAACTACCCAACAGGAGAGAAGCAAGAAATGGACGTCTTTTGTGTGGGAAAGTCATCTGGGAAGATTTGAACGTCAGCTCAAATATTTCTTTAGCCTGAGCTCTCGTAGAAAGAAGAGCCTAACAGCGTAATATTTACATATGGTATGCATTAACAACGCTGATAATGATGATGAGAACGCTGCGCAACGAGTGGGTGTTTGCTCAAGGCAACCATTCTTCGGAAATACGCCTCCCTTGGATATCAAAATTTTTTATAACCCTTTCCGTGTTTTTCCATTCCTCGTCGATCGATCGGTTGTGCTTGACCCTCCATCACTTTGGAGCCTCCCCTTCCCCCCCTCTTCCGATATTGCGGAACCATACCCTCGTTAAGAGACGCCCGTCTGTTTTGCTCGTTAGCTGGGTGGGTAGGACGGAGTGGTAGGCTTTCCCCCTCCTCCTCCTCCGCCGGTCGTCCAGCGCAAAGGAGCGTGATCCGTTGCCGTCCTCTTTTCGTGTCATGCTGATACCCCCTTTCCCCCCATCCTCCTCTTCCTCTTCCTCTTCATCCCCACCTCCCCCTTACTGTAAGACAATTCTCTCACCAGTACCATATTCTCCATGTCTACATATAACCTCCTCCTCTCTTTTTGCCCCAACCCTGGCTGGACTGGGTTTTTTTTTTTTTTTTTTTTTTTTGCTTCGCTTTACCATCCGTTCACGATAGTTCGGAGTCCGTCCGGATTCGAGTTATCTAGCTGCTGCTGCCAACGCGCAGCCCCGGGAAGGGCAGGGGCCCCGCGTACGCGCCCCGGCCGAACCGGAAGATGCGCTGCCCCGGGACGTAGGCGCTGCTGGCCGCGCGGGCCTGCTCGACGCACCAGTCGTGGATGCAGACGATGTCCTTGCTAGACTCTGGTTTTTGGGAGGGGGAGGGGGAGTGAATTATTGTTAGCAGAGTTTTTCTCTTTATTTGAGGAAAGGTAAGGAAAGGAATAGTAGTATAAAGTTTATGAGAAGGGGAGGGAGGAGGGTAAAAGGGGAGGAGAGGGGGATTGTGGTGTGCACAAAGTGTGGAATTAGGGGGGAAAGGGGGGGAGGGGGGGGGAGAAGGAGAGCTACGGAATGGTTCAATCCGATTCTCTCGACTCGGACTCACCGGCATCGTTCCCCTCGGTGGCCAGCGACGTCGCGCGCATGTCGCCCAGCAGCTGCAGCTGGCTGCCCCCCGCGGAAGCGGCGTCCCGCAGGTTGTAACAGCTGATGTCCAGCGAGCCCGGCTCGAGCCCCCAGTAGAAGGACGTCGTCTTCTCGTTGAGCTGCTCGGCCGTCCAGTCGGAGAAGTCGAAGGTCACTGTTCATCGTCTTTGGTTAACTTGGGCATTTCTAAACCTATGTGTCGACGACGCATTTTGCTGCGCAAGGTGGAGGGGTTTCAATTTTGGTATTTTGTCTTTTTCTTTTTTTGTGTTAGGGGAGAGGATGATGGTCATGATGATGATGACGGCTAGGTAGGTAAGCACGCACCGGAGTCGTAGGATGATACAAGTTTAAGTACTGCCTGGCTGTTCGCGCTGACAGCGCCTTGGTTCGCGGCGAATTGCTCGATTCGCGCGCTGGCGTGTTCCTGCCAGGAACTGGTCTGGGTTAATACCGCGGTCGACATCGTGCTTCGGGATAGAATCGAGTTGAGGAGGCCTAATATGTGACGTTGAGCAGAGACAATACGTTATCGACGTGATAGGACTTCCGTAGTCGTCGAAGTCGGGGTTGGGTGGCCCGAAGAAACACAGAGCTGTGGGATGAGGGGAACCAGAGAGCAAAGGTGCGGTACTTATGTATATCGAGCAAGAACAAATACCTACAGCAGCTGGGCGAGTCACTTATATAGGGCACGCAGGAATCTTGGCTAAGATCGTATAAAGAGGGTGTGGTACCTCCAGTCTCGTGGGCCGCTATTCCGGCAATGGAATGTTGTTGGTACGAACTTCTACGCCTGGGCATGCATGTGGCCTTATGGAACCACTCCCCCACAAGCACGCCAATATAAGTATTATCAGAAGCTTACGTAGGACTGTGATTATAATAAAGGGGGGGGACGGAGCCAGCACTTTCTTTTCTGTCTCTTCTACTCGTCGTTGCTAAGCCTTGGTCATATACCTATCATCCATACGCCGGAGGCTGAGAAGTGGCGCCAAGAAGCATGTCACTTGTGGTTACGAAATGGGGACCGGGGTAAAGGGGAAGTGGAGTGGAAGGGAGGGGCGGTCCTATCTTGGCTGGCTATACGCGGTTTTCCCTGGTAGGACCCATTTAGGGAGGAAGGAGCATGTGAGATTGCATAGGTAAGTGAATGCGAACGTGTTACTGCATTACGCTTCTTTTTCTTTTTCCGATTTTTCTTTTCTTTTTTTTTTTTTTGAACTCTCCGGGGATCTACGTTAAGTGCTTCAAAGTATCCGAGAGGCTAAAGAGAGAAAAGCATGTGATATGGTGCGATATAGCCGATTGCCCCTCCGAGATATCGGACAATGTTTGAGTCCTCGGAACGTCCGAACCAAGTTTACATGTACGGACTACAGAGTGATACCTACGACATAATTCAAACCCCGTCTATAATTTCCTTCTAATATGGGACTTGGCATGTCGATCCCCGGCATTTTTCTCTCTATAAATTCAAGTCGCGTTTTCTCCTGTTTGCCTATATAAATATAGGTATCCTCTCTGTACTTAGTATTTCGAAGGCATATAGGTAGTAGGAAGTTAAGTGAGTAAGAATACCTATCTTATCTATCTGTCTTGAGTACCGAGAATGACTCTTTTTCTGAAATGAATTGCCTCATTATGTTTCTAAAATTAGCCCCGCTCTAGTAAGCTGGAGATCTTTAGTAACCCAGTTTCCAAGCTGTACTCGTGGAGCTCACCATCCAAACGCAATGGGGTCTTTAATGAACAACTCCAAGATGGCATATTGAACTCAGCGTGTGTTCATTCTGAAACCCCAATTATAGTGTACATTGTCACATGAGTAAATGAATCGCCGAAGTGCCTCGAGTGATAGTGGAGAGTTTGGCTACGAGAGAGTACTAGTGAGTATACGGGGTTTAAGAGAAGAAATAGGTAACTCGTTTCGTCATAAGGCTTACTGTGTCGAGCTTACTGGCGTAGACGACCCGGAACAAAGAGGCGTTACCTAGCATAAGTTGTGGTATATTAGAGGTATTCCCTAGAAGACTTCGCAAGATATACCTAAGTTAGGTACATATATTGATGCATGAGGTCTGGGCAAAGCCACACAGCCACATTGTTCAGCCATACCTACCTCAAAAAGGGGTTGCATGTGGGAGTTGGATGGGACCAAATCTACGAAGGCTTAAATAATCAGAGGAACTCAGGGGTAGTGGACCTACAATGACCATGAGTAAAAGTATTCAACATGTAGGCTCTCATGTGAGGGCGCCATTGGGAAGTGGCAGCAACATGGTTTACCTATGTCTTCCTGCAAATCATCTTTTAGGCTACACTTTTCCTTTGGGTTTTAAGTCTTGATTATACGTTCCTGGTTTCCTCCTTTTGCAAAGTGGCTGGAAACAAGAATGATTGTGTTAACAAGCCTTTAGTCACAGTTTTACCCGTGAGATCGTTGCTGATGAGCCTGTGGATCTAGAACATGTCTAGCCAGGACATCACCGTAAACGATTCCGCTGCAGGAGAAAATGGTGTCCTTTTCACGACCTGTATCTCAAGTGTAATGGCGCGCATTGTCATGGGCATCAGTTTGAGAAGGTTCATTTTGTTGAGATGTTGACAAGCAACCAGTATGTCAGTTTCGTTGCCACGTTTAGGACTAACTTTTGTGCGACTGAAATTTGAAAACAGTGATATGGGGACCTCTCTTGAGGTCCTTCGCTCTATCCTTCATTTATGCAATGCTCACTCATTCGATCCTGTTCACTGACATTGTCGTCATGGAGATAGCGTCTGTGACTGCTTCCCGCAGCAAGCCTACCGTGACACCGGTGTAGAGCTGCTCCAGGTGCGCACATTGCCGCAAGAGATAAAAGTATAAATCTTGACAATATTAATCTCATTAAATATATATGACACTTTCTTGTCAATCATTTGACACGCGGCCAATCCAGCTACCTTGAGATAATGCCGTTTACTGTCCGTTCTGTAAGACATCCCCTGCTCTATCATTTGCACCACTCTCCAGTTGGGGGTTCTAGTTTATGAAGGAAGTCCCCCTTGACTCAGCGAACTTATAAATAAAACCCATTATTCACTACATAGCTAGGAATAACTGTATATACTACCCGTCCTCTACCTAGTGAGCCGCTCTATATGCATCTTGTCATCGCCATCATCATACACTAATTTCCAAACGACATGTCGCGCCCCACCCGTTTTTCTACTCACACACACACAACTTTTTTTTTCAAGTTTTAACAAATTTAATAATAACTTAACCAGTTTATATAATTATATAATAACCTATATATAAAAATAAACCTTACGTTAACGCGGATTTAACTATGTATTTTATTTTTTTAAAAAGTTAATAATTAGCTTAATAAGTATAAAAAACGGTTTATTAAGTTAATTATTAACTTTTATAAAAAATAAATTATATAGTTAAATCCGCGTTAACGTAAGCTTTATTTTTATATATAAGTTATTATATAAAAAAGTGTTGCTAAAAAGTTATTATTAAAAATAATAACGCGGGGTAATATATAATACTGTGACGTAATGAGGGGTAATAAACATAATAAAATTACATTTTTACTTATATTAGCTTTATTTGTTATTTTTATAAAAAATAAATTATATAGCTATATGCACGCTAACGTAAGCTTTATTTTAATATAAATATTGTTATATATAAATGCGGTTTAATAAAGTTATTATTAATTTTGTTAAAAAGTTGTAAAAATGTAAGTTGTTCGAAAAGTTGTGTGTGTGTGAGTAGAAAAACGGGCGGGGCGCGACATGTCGTTTGGAAATTAGTGTATATATGGATATATGTGGTCCGTGCGACGAATGTATTTTAGCGTTCAAGTATGAGATTGTGCTCTCGACATTCTTTTGAGGTCCAATATCTGAAGATATATCAAAGGTAGTACGGAAAACAACACTTCTCTCTGGATATGATGTTTCCTATAAACCGATACGTAAATAAAATCAAAAACCCCATATTCCGATGCCTGAAAACGCGGTTTCGATTTGGAAGCCGTCTCCGACCAGGGTCTGATGATGGTTCCGAGATGGGGGCGTCTCCGTGTTTCATGCACAAGCTGAGCCTCATGGTTCAGATTCATCAACTTCTCAACTCTACCTATCTCGAGTCTCAATTACATGCATTGACTTCACAATACTAGTATAACCCCTAACTTTTCCTTCTTGCCCGTGAGTTCCTTCGACTCGCTACGTACAAGCGCAGGTATTCAGCCATGTCCACTCCCGCCGACCTATCCGCCTTCCCGGCATTCTACGAACTGCCCCCCTCGACATCACCACCGTCGTCCAGCGACGACGACAACGTGTGGTACCTTCTCGCGCAGATCAAGGAGAACATGACGCTCACGAAGCCGACGCTCATCGTCACGGACCGCAAGGGCGTCGACTTCGCCGTCACATTCGACGACGCCGTGGACCTCAAGGCGCGGGGCTTCAAGAAGGGCCACACGCTCGTGGCGCCGCGCGCGACGAGGGAGGACCGCGAGGAGGGCAAGAAGGCTATCGTGCGGATCCAGCGGGGCTGCGGCGGCGACGTGAAGGTTAGTGGTATCTTGTTTGCGGGCGCGGCTTTCTCAAGGCCAACACTATTAACCCCACCCCATCCCCCTATTGCGGAAAAATGATTCCCGATGATGAGTAAATGCGCTGACCCCCATGGCGAGAAGGTGATACCCGGCGGGCTAGAGCAGGTCTCCGAGCTGGCCTTCTTGCTAGCCGGAGGGGAAATCGGGCAGAAGTGCGCTGCATGCGGGAGCACTGAAGGAACGTTGTCAAAATGTACGGGGTGTGCCACGGCAGCGTACTGTAGTAAGGTAAGGGCACTCGATTATTTCACGGGGAGGGGAGAAAGGAGATAGCTTTGAAAACTAACAAGACGGGTGCTGTAGACTTGCCAAGTAAAGGGCTGGAGTGAGATGGGCCATAAGTCTAACTGCAAGGTCATACGGTCTATTAAGGATATATGGGGTTGAGGGATATGTAAAGTGGTGAAAGGATAGGGTTAAAATCTTCATTAAGTTGATGATCTGGAATTGATACCTAGATATTCTTTGACAATTAACTTGGCGTGTGAGTTAGTTACATTGTCACGCGAGAAATGTCGAAGACGCATTGGAGCCATTATATCCCAAGTCTAATATGACTTTTTGTATATAACAAGCAGCTATTAGACGATACAACTCGATATGGATGAAACCGAAACTAGATAAAGATGCTTCTAGGCAGGTATATTTTAGAAAGACATGATCGGTGAGAAGTAGTTCATCTGGGGGGTTCGATCCCCACCCAGAAGAAGGCTTAACTGCCATTAAACCTCGGTCGATACATGATATCAGTCCTCACTGTGTATTTAGTACCGATCATCACCTCGTCGCCCGAGTGCCGAAGCCGCATGTGCTGGAAGATGAGGATCCGTCCCGCTTTTGGGTCCACATCCAACCTGCGGCTCTCATCCAGCGACAGGAACGACGTCGCGCCTCCGACGAGGTCGGCCTCCTCCCCGACCGCCTGCTGCGAGTCGTTCAGGAACAGGTGCAGTGTGAACCAGGTCTGCGCGAACCCGCCGTCGTCCGTCCTCTCCCCGTAGGAGCTGTCGCAGTGAGGCTTGAAGAACTGGTCCTCGCCGTACTTGAGGAAGCGCATGCGCTTGTTGATTCGATAGTACTCCAGAGTCGAGGGGCGATCCCGGTTGCCGCCTAGTAGCTCGTCGGTGCATAGGACGTTGAGCTTCTCCCTAACTTGGGGTACTGTCTGGAGGCGTGCCCACACGCGGTCGACTATGTCCTGGTTGTCCCAGATGATGCGGTCGCTGTTGCGGTAGTCGGCGGCGAGAACCTCGTACCCGCCACCAACGTGGACTAGAGCGGGACGCCACGGAGATCCGTCGACCTTGTCTTCCTCCATGACGCTTTCCTCGGCCATGGCAATGAGTTTGGCAGACTCGGAGGGACTGAGCACATTGTCAAGCACGAAGGCGAGGGCGCCGGTATACTCAGGAAGTTCAGTGGCTGCGAAATCTATCTGACTGAAGGTGATGGGCATGGAATCATGTGGCTCGGTTCTGAGGAAGTCGTCCGGGATATCCACACAGTTTGACCTATAGATCGGCTTCACTGGCAAGGATGGGTTGCGCATACTCTTAGACAGTTCCTATATCGATCAACCGTTTTTTCAATATTTTCTTGTGTAAGTATAAAGTTGGCCTTCTCTTTGAAGAAAGGGAGATGAAATCGTCAATTCTCTTTTAGATTGAAAGTTGCTTCACTGTCCTAGGATCTCGGGCAAAGACATGAAATGTATCATAACCACTGCGGCACAGCACTTGACTGCAGAATTGCAGCCTGGAGGCATTACTGCCTTACGATCTTCGCCTTCGGCGACTTAATGGGTTTAGCCTATGTACCATCCCCCCACGACCCCTTTTTTAGTATCTACTAACATGTCATAAGCCTGGAGTCGTACGTAACTATCGGTTGAAAATAGGGGTTCTGACTTAATAGATCATATCAAGAAAGTCACCAACCACCATATCGAGGTACACATCTGCCAATAAAATAGTCAAGTGAATTATTCCCTCTGAAGTAAGTATTATTATACCCCTACGCCGTATTTAGTTGGTATATGAAGAGTCGCAATGGTGTTGCCCTTCATTCGAGCATCTATCTAGCATGTAGTCCATAATCGCTTCACAAGTATCATATGTTACCCCTCACCATCCACCATCCCGAGCAAGGTTGATACGTATTGTCCATCTCAATTTGACCGTCCTCTGTCTCGTCAGGATCGTCTTTTGTTTCTTGAGCATTTTCCCCCGTCGCTGTGGTTGAGATGGTTGCGCCAATGTGCCTAGCAATTAAGCTGATTTCAATCTCGGTCTGACGCACATGGTCTATGTATAGCATCTGGACTTCCATCATCGCCGGAGGCAGATTTTCTACATATACACACGGAAATACCACACTGCCCATTTTCAGGGCTTCTGGCTTGCTCCAAACATTATTTATGACCATCCCTTCCTCATCCCAGAAACAGAATACGGTAATCCAGCCCGATATGGTTGTCAGTTTGCCTGGATTGGCCTTTCCGGTCGAGTTAACAGCGCGCATCCAGAACTGCTTGGTGGCGTCCCGGTCTGCACAGCCGTAACTATTGTACATCCCACCCACGACAACGTGCAGAGCCGCAGCCCATTGGATACAGTCGCCACCGAATCTCTCTATCCTGTCTATACGTGTCAATATTTCTAGCCAGTCATCCGTCCTTCCCAGCAGCGTAATCGAAGGGAACCCACAACCACCATGAAGTGCATATTCGAAATTTCTCTTCATTGTCGCGAGAAATGAGACGTATGCGATGGTTATGTCATCAGTGGTAGTTGTGGTAAAGTTTGGCACAACCCAGTCCTTGAAATCTATATCGATCAGGTTTTCTTTAATCATGGAAACGAGGTATTCTGCAGTAGGTCCTGTAACTGAGTTCTGACCAGACAACATTTGGCGTGTATGTACCCTGTAATCTGATCTTGCATCGTGTATGAGAAAAGGGAGAACATCCGGCCGGTTTCTCTTGACGAAGAAGTTGAATTGTATCAGGATGGCTAGCCAAATATCGTCAGGCCGAAGAACTAGGTGGAGGTCCTGCTGGTAAGCGCGAATTATTGTCTCGACGAGGCCGCCTGGATGGGGGGCTATCTTTTTGGCTTCCCCTCCGAGGTCGGTAAAAGAACTCTCAAGTATGGGACGGTCGTCATTGATAATGTTACTATTATCAACGAATTCTATCCCCGTTCGGGGGGCAGTAAACTTTTTTGAAATTATATCGAAGAGTTCCCAGGAGGTAGAGACCACTCTGTTATGGTTGGTGCCGACTTCAGGGTTAATTCGGACGATAGCTGGAATATTCCCTGTCGTACCGGGCATGATGTTAACTGGTATAAACTGGAAGAGGATTTATTCGAATAAAAACACCAAGTAATATACTCGGGTGTATAAAGAAATTTATTGTAGTTTATGGATAGAATTGGAGGAGGGTGGGGAGGGAGAAAGGGGGGGGGCGCCATTCGAGCTGAAAGGATTGAGTACCTAAGTAGCAGCTACGAGTCGAGATAGGTAGAAGCATAATGAGATCATAATCATCTTGGCTGACATTTTTCAAGAAAGGGCGATGGATTTTCCAATAAAAATACATGTGCTCAATTGAGGATGAAGTACTTATTATGTCGCTTATTGGTAAGTTTTGAAGACATCAAGTCCTTATAGCTCATGTCACTCCCCCGACATACAAACTTCAACATAGAGCATACCTAGATATATGTTGCTTGGGAAAAGGCATCAGATCCAATCCCTAGGTTTACCTAAGAACACCGAGACACCCGATTAATAACTCAGCATTATAATGTAATATGAAATGTATCATTGATACGCTCGTGTACCCTTTTCGATAGGTGCACTTGCCAGGCATATCGTACCCCAGCATATTGAACACTAAGAGGAACTTGAACTATAACCCTAAAGATTTATGAGCAACACCTTATTGGTATCACTGCCACAGTCTTTCAGATACACCTCCCGGGAGGATACCACGAAGCAATCACTCTAGAGGCCGCATCGATTATACAGAAATAGGGGCATGATGGATGGCGGTGCGACTAGGCTATCATTCGATACTTTAGTGGGCTACCAATATTATAGTAAATCTATTCCAAAAATAGCAACCCACGCAGTATCATATACTTATTTAAAACCTACCTACTTACGAGTGCGATTGGATTCCGGTGCTACAATTCGCTGTACCATGTGCCACCTATCTTACTATTATGATACGTTAAGTAGTGGGTAAAGAGAGAGTGGTCCGTTAAGGATTTTCATTTTATGTCAATAGCATGACCCGAAACATGCCAGCATAATAAGAAATCCAGTATCCAAACTACAAGAAAAGTCCCACAACCCCTAAATTATATACAACTAACTTGCCAGTCATAAACATACAAATCGGAGGGCGCCGTGGTTCTAGGTGGAAATGCTGGTCGCAGGGAGTGACAATAATACCTAGAGAATACAAGTTTCAGGTAAGCAACCCTAATGCCGCCTGCATATGCTGTTGCAGGAAAAGGCATAGTAGTGGTCGCGACTATGTAAGTAGTGTATATGATATAGCCCTAGCTCACTTACAGGTAAATAACAAATAAACCTGCTTAGGACCACCATATAGTATCTTAAATGTAGAATTCATAGCAACGGGTGATGTAAACTGACATAGCACAACTGCCAAACATTGGCATCACGTTTAAAAAGAGTCGACGAAAGAGGAGAAAGGGGGAAGATATCGACTATAAATTGATGAAAATCATCAGTTTTGAAATAGTAAAGTCAATTGCTTCATTACATACAAAAACAGGCAATTCTAGTGATATGTATGTACCTAGGTAACTAAGAAAAGTAAAACACCGAGTTTCCTCTTTGGCAACTATCCGCTCCTGAGATCATCGTTTAAGTTGGAAGGGCATATATGAGGAGGAGAAAAGAAACGAAAAAGACCTAAATACGCCACACTGATACAATCTTCGCATTTGTACACAGTTTTCCAGCATCTCTATCTATATCTACCATATGAGTTTAGAAGAGCCACACGAGGAGGTCGCTCAATATCCACATGGCAAAGGTCTCGCAGCTGTCCATGGTAGTCCCAATCAGCATCCGATTCGAGCGAGACGAAGTGAGAAAGGTCGCTCATGGGAGTACTCTGTACGTTAGAACGATGAAATCTGCGGATGAATGTTCTCAGCCCGGACATACTGCCCCCAGGAATCTCAGGTAGTTGGTCACATCTTCCTTTTGGGACACGGTCTGTACGCGACAAGACGATCTGTGAGTACTGCCTGATTGAGTGCCAGGAGGAAACCATTTTCGCGATCAACATTTTCAGCGGTGCCGTGAGGACAGGCATGCAACTACAGATGAGGCCAATGCTAATTTCTAGCAGGCTTTACGCAACTCATTATTAGTAAAGTAGCATATGAATATGACTAAAGGGATATGAGGAAGAGGGAGGACTATTCAATAGACAGAGATGCCCTACCCAAAAAGAGAGGGCGTCGTCAAGAAGCTGGGGTCAGCCGGTGTGACACGCTCGCGTGATGCCAAACCCCCTGCAGAGCTGGCAATAGCACTTAAAGGTGTGTTAGTTTTGCAAGATGCCATTGAGAGTATGGGACAAATGGAATATCAGCTCACAAAAGACCCGTCAGAAACACGACCATGATGCCGGCCTTGCGTTTCGGGGCGAGAGAAAGGCGGGACACCTGAGATATGGGGATGGCGAGAATGTACAGGTCGGAAACCAGCCCGAAAATCCCCTGTGCTTGGGCAGTTTTCACCTGTACTGTGGGACAGGCGCCATGCAATGTCTTAGATAACCATGACTCCCCATGCCTGGGCACACAAGGGACGAGAAGCACCGTAAGAGTCACCAAGTGGAAGGTAGCCACAAGGATCACGCCAGCCCAGATCGATCGCTTTGCCCAGAGTACAGGCTGGAAGAGCCGATAGTAGAACGCGAGAATAGTCAGTTTGACTAACATAGCGGCTGCTGAGGCTGTAGCTGAGGCCATGACAAGCAACTACTGAGAGGATTAGGAATTTACCCCCCGCCTAAAATCATGAGTGGGTAAAGGGGACACGGGGGTATGCATACCTCAAAATACTCATTTGTATATGCAGCGATGGGAACATCCCACTGATGCCGCCCGAGTGGTGACAACGGCTTCAGGTTCAGGACTATGCAAAGTTATATAAGATCAGTTATGATACCACCTCTAATCACGATGAAGTATGGGATCTGGGAATGCTTACTTGCCAGCAAAACACTGCCATAAGAAAGCACGCTGACCTTCATATATGTTAGTTTCATCCGGGTCCTTTGGAAGAGACAACGTTACTAACAGTAGCAATCACACACAAGACTATGCGCAGCGCATTAGCAATAAAACCCTCCGTGGGATCGCATCTTCCACATACAATCATCGATACCCAGAGCATGGAAGATGCAGGCGCGAGTGTAAAGCTGGGCGGTGACGAAGCTAAGCATGAGAGGGAAGAGAACATAGATGCCAACACGTAGGACTGGCGCCTGGCTTGGCGGGTCAATGAAGTTGGATATTTGGCCGGCAGGCGGCTGCTTAACGGGAATATCCCAGAGGCTGGTCCCTGACATGTTCATTGCAGCAAATAACAGAGGCTATAATAGGGGGTATATGAAGTTACAACCCTGAACCGCTGTGGAAATCGTGACAATGCGGGTTTTCAGAAGATTATATATCCACGGAGTACTGTAATAGAAAGGCCGGTCCCTGGTTAGCGAATGATGTTTTTCTCGTAGTTTAAGCATACCTCTTCTAAGTCAATGGAAAAAATGATTTCAAGGAGAATATAGGAAAGGGGGGGAGTGGTTAAAAGTGTTATATCAATTATGCTGCTTCTGTTTGAACATGTATGTAAAGCTCTTGTCGGGCTTAACGTATACTGGCTACACTACACAGCTGCAATACATAGGTAAGTAGCACACTATAGTAGATAGAATAGTAGCTTAAGTTACGCCGAGACCATTCAACTGCCCAAGGAGGCTATAAGAAACTCCGAGGCTTGAAACCCGCGACCTGATAATTCTTCGAAGGCTTAGAGCTGAAGTACATGGATCACTAGCAAACAAGAAGCCCATTTATATGTACATGTCCCACGTTAGAGTATTTTTAGTTCCGTGGTTCTTGCGCAACAATAATTATGTTTCACCCCCATATAGAATGTGAATCGTGACACAAGGTCATCAAGAGGGGTCAATCTATCCCCATAAGGCGGCGAAATTGATAACAATGACTAGGGTATTTCCCCCCCCAGAGCCATTCCATCGAGTATCACAATGGCAATAGCAGCTACTAAGTGGCTAATTCGCTTCCTAGTCGATTCACTTGGATCGTAGGAGATGTGGAAAGGTGAAGTCAAGTCTGTCGTACCGAAACACCATAGGCCCGACGCAGAGGCCGAAAATATTCTTTGCCACTTTAAATTGGGGAACAAAACTCCCTAAACCTTTCTTTTCTTTACAGAAGTCTCTGTTTCTGATTAGATGGTGCCCCTGGTTATTCTGAGAGGCTAGATCCTCGAGGAATCCGTCAACAGGACCTTACATGAACACACACGCCTCACAGTATGTGAACAGGCATCTTGGTCTAAGCCATGGCGGGACTACCAGTAGTGTCTTTACCCAGAGACAACAGTACCTTGACACCACCACGCTGGAGATAATTATAGAAATGGGCGATTAATCTGAAAGTCTTTTTTCTAGAAGGTTGTGATACCACGCATTAATATGTGGATTCTTGGAACTCTTTTGCACCCCGCGCGTGTTGCATGGTGTACCTATTCTGGTAGACACGATCCTTGGCTCCGAAACAGGTTTGGTTTTCATCCGCTCGAAACTTCCATCACCTGAAGCTGGCTGCCCAAACCCGCTGAGACGTATTGTTTATACATACGTCGTTTTTAGATAGACATCATGACCCCCCCCCCCCCCCCCCCTCCCCCAATAAGAGACATTAAAAGGGGGCTCAGTCTGACAGCCCGTACAACTTCTAGGTTACCTGGATGAGCAACTATGTAGATGTACTTACTATATACCTCTCCATTTCGGCCATCCACCTCGATCCTAAGGTCTATGGAGAGACAGCCAATTATTGTTACTAGATCGTGGGGCGGATGGTACGACATATGCCACCACCATCCTAGACTACTTGGAGGTCGTTTGAGAAATGACCAAGGAGGCGCATCGGTCAAGATTAAGCTACCTCTGAGATTTGTATTGTCTTCTTCCTAGTCCCTAGGCAGTACGACTTCACTAAGATAGGGCTATGGACAACTACTTTGAGCAAAGTTGGAAAGCCAATCCATGATAGTCCAATCGGCCAGTACAATGCAACGCCCTTGCAACACAAGGTGAGACATGTGATTTATTTTCTAGTATGGTAAGATATAAGACCGGCTAACACATTATAGGTTGATGCTGAAGATAGCCGCCAAACAAGCCGATAGGAGGAGGAGCCGATGATATCCGATTACATATCTGCTGTACAAATCATCTATATAGTAGGTTAGGTATCTTACACTCTCATCCGGCCGAGACCTCGGGGGGGGGGGGGGTACGGGCATGCTTTAAGATCTAATACTTCGACCGTGAAGCTTCCTTACCTTTAGTGTACGCACGCATTATGTATGCACCGTAACTATTAGTGCTTACATATATTGCTACTGCCCAAGTCAACCGGGTTGCTTCCATGCTAAGCTAAATTTGGCCTGGATTTCCCCCCATATATGCCGAATCTTACTCATAGCTATTTGGCCTAAGTGATTACCTCATGGGATCATCTTCACGACAGTTAGAACATTAAATGATGCGTGAGAGCACAACTATTACATAAATATATATGATAAACATACCCTTAAAAGAAGACCAGTTAAAGAAAGAAGCAGACAATATGTTTACAAAGGATTACTTTAAGTTTAAGGGGCTTTAGATCTCTGTATTCAACAGTAACGGTTGCTAATATATGCTTCCCTCTGGTTATTCCGATCCTAGTTTCTCTACACAGCAGCGGTTCATATAGCCCCGGGGGGGAGGTTTATAAATCGCCTAATAACCCACTATTGTGCATGTTCACGCAGTAAAACGGAGTGGATAGTCATTTATGAAAGAATTCCGTGGTTAATCGATATAATACTAAGGTTAGGTAGGTAGGCTGCCTACCAGGGTATACAATTTTAGTAGGAGATCTCCACAGACTCTTTCATAGGCATTCGTCTTTGCTAAAGCACACTTGATATCTAGCATCTTTCATCTGAAAATATCTCATCTCATAATGGACAGAACTTCGTCGTCAAAATCGTCGTTACACGAGGTGGTCATACTTAACCGACGAGGGCATCAGATGGAACATGTTAACCGGTCTAACATAAGAGCGGAACCCAAGTGTAACCTCGTTCCCAGATTATCGGAATCTAATCCAATAACAAAAGGAGTCAACCCACACCACCCAGGGTAAGCTGTCGGCTGGAGGTATAGGCAGCAATAATCAGCGCAACTACCGCCCCAGATTTGGACCCTCAACTATAGATACGGGTCGGTTCTCATCTCGGGACCGGCTTATAAAACTGCTATCGTCAGCTTGCTTGTAGCCCAGAGGCTAGCTACCAAGACTTCGTTCTATCATTTCCCGACAGTTTATCGTATATGAGATTTTTGGTATTACAATGACAGAGACATTTACCGCCAACCAACTGGCCGACGGGCTGGTAAGCACGCCCTCGGTACCACTGAACAAGCCCGAATTCTCTGAACTGCCAGTTACGCCCGAAGGCATAACAGCCTCCTGGCTGTCTGGCGTCTTGGGAGTCAAGATCAAATCCATTGAGATCACCAAGATCATCTGGGGCACCGCGAGCAAGGCGCTCGTCACCCTCACTTATGACGACGAGGACGCCGGACAAGCCGTAAGCCGGCCGACTCACATATGCATTAAGGGCACTTTCGACCCCTCCTTCGTGCAACAGGCGCCGTTCGTCATCGCCCTGTATCAGCGAGAGGTCGATTTCTTCAACCGGCTAGCCCCGACGCTCGACCACGTGGAGCTGCCGAGGGTGCTGTGGGCCGGCCACACGCCGCAGCAGGGCATCGTTATCATGGAGGATCTCGCGGCGCAGGGTGTCGTGTTCTGCGACACCAGGCAAGACTGGCCGGTGGCGAGGGTGCTGCAGGGCGTGGAGCAGCTCGCGGCGCTGCACGCCAAGACGTGGGGGGCCTCGCCGGCCGCGTACCCGTGGGCGACGCCGGGCTACGAGGCGGCGCTGCTGGCGCTGGTGCAGGACTACGACGCCATCGTGCGCAGCCCCGGGCGGGTGGCGATCCCGGAGAGCCTGCAGAGCCGGGAGCGCGTCGAGGCGGCGATGCGCAAGGCGTACCGGTGCAAGAACCCGCGGTTCCGGTGCGTCGTGCACGGCGACGCGCACATCGGCAACACGTACCTCGCCGCCGCCGAGGGCGGGCGGCCGCGCTTCGTCGACTTCCAGCTGGTCATGGTCTGGTCCGCGTTCCACGACGTGGCGTATTTCATCAGCGGCGCGCTGAGCGTCGCGGACCGGCGCGCGCACGAGTGGGACATCGTCGACCACTACCTCGCTACGCTGCACAAGCTCGGCGGTCCCTCGTTCTCGAGCCAGGATGAGGAGGTCAGGACCGAGTACCGCGTGTCCATGATCGTGGGGGTCGGGTGGCTGGTGTGCCCTACCGCGTTCCAGTCGTTAGACATGGTAAACCCTATGTGCACGCGTCATGCCACGGCTTTGGATGACCACAAGACTCTCGAAGTCATAGAGTCGTTACCCGATGTTGATAGGTGGTAATACTGAAATTATGGTCAAGTGGTTATCCAGTAGGTGCTCCTAGTGTTACGAGTTCAGGGGTAGTCGTTCAAATACTTTCCAGCCGATATCCACAATGACAGACCTTTTTTATCACCGGCTCTCTAAGCACATAACCATAGATCTCTCGATATATATATCTAGTCCATACCTATGTAGCATATTATAACCACACTCGACCTGCTGGGTAATTCTAGAGGCATAATAATTGTTTTCATGCGCTTAAATCATCGAGAAGCACGTTGTGTTAAAAAGAACAAGACAAGTCAACTCTTTATATTGGTAGCTCTGGTCACGAAAAGAGAAATTGGGATAAGAAAAATGGCAGGATTTCGTACAGAAAAACGTACCTAATTAGGTACAATAAAAGAACTGCACGTGACTTTACATACCTACTTATAACCTAATAAGGAAGAAATTGTATCAGTCGCCCAATGATATCTATCATTCACCAGCATCAGTGGTTTAGTGGTAAAATCCATCGTTGCCATCGATGGGCCCCGCGTTCGATTCGCGGCTGATGCATCTGTTTTTCTTTTTTTTCTTTTTCTCTCTTTTTTAAAAAAAGCCCCCCCTTTTTATTTTTTATATCCCTTAGGTGATAAGTATCTCTCTCACTCACATACCTAGGTACTAAGTACTTACACAAACAAGCACCAGCATACTCGTCAATTAGATTTCCTCCTCTTTCCCCTTTTCATCTTTTATTCTGTGTAATTCCTCTCTTTTTTTCCTGTCATCATGGTAGATTTACTATTATCCTTGAAAACGGGGAAATGGGGGGTGGACTTGAGAGGGGACTTACCTATGGTCAAGGCAAAAGCGAATGCTAATTGCCTTTGAGCAACTAGCTCGTATATAGATAGTATCCTCCAACACTTATACTAAATGAAAAAAAAGGTAAACGGAGAGAGGAGGGAGGCCTTTATATCAATATCATATCCCATAGATCGATCAATCTAAGGTCCACTACCTTACCGCAGCAAGTCAACCCACCTAACTAACCCCTAACTGACTTTAGAACTTCAAAGTCTACGCCAGGCCAGCCAGTTGTACATCGATTAATAAATACCCTGGGCTTCCTTTTGAGTGTAGGGTGCGCGCGCGCAGTAGGTAGTAAGTAGTAAGTAGGTAAGATGTAATACCAAGATATAGATAGGTACATAATAATAATACCTACCTATGATATCACAAAAGAGCACAACACGGCCAAAAATTCCCTTTCCCCTTTTCTCCTTCTTTACTTTATTTAAAACCCCCATCTAGGTCGATTTACTAACAGCCACACGTAATATAGGTATTGTTTTTTTTTATCATTTTCTCCTTACCATATCATCGATCCCTCGACCGATTCATCCGTTCATTCGCTCCTCTCCCTTCCCTTCTCCGTTTCTAATTATCCCATCTCATTTTACCTATGCCATCCATTGTCCGTGTAGTCCTCCTAATGCAAAGCTAATACCGAACTCACCTGAACTTTCCATATCGTAACAAAAAAATTTTCACGTGGTAACAGAAGGAACAAGAATAATAACACATCAAACGCATGTCTCATCTTTTTTTTATAATTATCATTTCTTAAAGTCCCTTCCTGCTGAATGCCACGAGCGCACAAATACCTTGGACGCCGGAGAAGCTCCTATATTCAGACCCATCCATGAGTTCCATTATCGGTGACTTAAATTTATGGAGTGGGAATGCAATGGGATGAGAAAGTTGTTGTCTCCACCCCCTTTGCATCTTTCATGCAATGTCTTCCTATCCTTCCTTGCCCTTCATTTTCCTCGTCGTTTTTATATCTAACATGGGTTGACAGAAAACATAAAAAAACCGACCAGTATACCAACCAACCAACCAACCTTCAGCAGATGCCTTCCTGAAACACAAAATGGAGACAAAGGACAGGAAAGAGTCGAGGAGGAAACCGCCAGCGCTCCTGTGATGATGCAAATGTATTATTTAAAAAAAACATTAGCAAGAGAATGAGACGAAACAAAAAGGTTGCCTGCTAATCTCTTTTAGAAGAACAAGCATCGAGCCATGCGTCCTGTGAGGTTTGTTATATTTATAGTTCCTTGGTAAGAGAGTGTGTGGGGATCTTTGAGTTGGACCACGAAGCACCACTACGTAGCCCATTTATTCCTGCCGTCGCTTGGTGCTCTACTTCTCCTTTGCTTGCTTGAGCTTTCAGCTCTAGAGCTGCTTCCATTGCCGCTAGGAGTAGTTGGTGACTGTCGCGCTGAGTATCGCGATCCGCTCTCTGCGACTTGAGTGACATTTTCCTTGTTGGATAATACACTCTCGCTACGTACTGCTGTCAAGCTGGTTAAGCTGGGTCGTGCAAAATGTAGCCCCGAGCTCCGCGACAACCGGTTTCGATTCCCTCCCGAACCGTTGCTACTAGCCTGCGCATCGACGCTGATCCGACGTGGGATAGAGCTGACGGGAGCATTGGAAGGCCCATCCATACTTCTAGGACGAAATAGGCTAGGATCGCGCTCGTGTGCTAATGCTACGGCTGAGCGTTTCGGACTTGAGGCCACCTCAACGTAGGCGGAAGACTGTGATGACCGAGAGACATGCGTCGGAGTACGGGGAGGTAGAGATGTTGAATGCTGTAATGAGGGTGGCGTATAAATCCGCCTTCCAGATCGTGGCCGGCTAGATCCTGCAGTGGATGTAGATGCGGAGAACGGCGGATGCATTTGGTCATTCGTGACCTCTATATGGGACATGACAAGGTCCGAAGCTAGATTGCGCACAAGTACTGCAGAATCCTTTTCGGCAAGAGTGCGAATGACATCGTGGAGCGACCGCAGTTGCCTGTCTCTTGGACTGCTGTAATACTCCTGTGCTTCGAGGATATTCCGGACCAGACGAAGCAGGTTCAACCGTACCACGGCCTTCTTATGCGTAAGCTTCTGGGCGATGCCAGCATACATCTCCGAATTAGCCAAGGTTGCTGCTAGATTAGGAGACAGCCGAAGGACCTTCAAAAGTGGCTCTAGAAGGTTGGGGTCAAATGCATTATTCTTGTGTGTATTAAAGCACGACAATATAGCGTCAGTGAATTGATTGCTAAGGAGGTGAGCTTCTACTTTAGCAGTTTCTTCTTGCAACCTTTTGAAACGTGTTAGTTCATTCTTCCAAGACCTGACAGGGATACTCACCAAACGAATATGGCATCTAACGCAGTGACCTGCCAATATTGATCTGCTAGAAGTGACACATAGAAATCTAACCCCTTATTCTGCCAGAGGTATCTACGTCCCTTGCTACCAGAATGTGCCATGTCACAGAGGATCGGTAATGCGAATTCTTTAGGTGGTCGGTCCGTCTTCATTATTGTTAAAAGGAGCGGTATGATGCCATTGACGGCAGCATACTCCTGACGATCCTTGCTGAGCCGGCAGAGATTGAACATAGTGTTGAGTACTTGATTAGAGATCTCACGGAAATGGGGATGTCCTTTCTTCATGCTGCCACCAAGCAATTCAATGAGTAGATCGATGGCATCTGCAGAGTGGAGAGCGTCGAGCGTGGTCGAGAGCATGGAAAGATTCTTAATGAACTTAAGCATCGTAATTTGATGTGCAGGTGTCATACGCCGGAGGTCTTTCAAGACACCTATTAATGTATTAGCTTGCGCTTTTTTTACGAAGTCACCGCTGGAGCCTTACTCTTTAATACTTGGCGATCAGCCACTGTCTCCTTAACGTAACTCTCGGCTTGTGAGAACAGATAGAATATGTTTACAATGCGTCCCTCGATCAACTCTGTCAACTCTTCCTCGACATCTTCGTCAAGGACTCGGTGCAAGACTAGAGCAAGCGGGTCAAGGATCTTGCTTCGAGAGAAGATGCGGCAAAAGTCATTCTTCGGAGTTGGGCCCTGAAAGTACTGTTAGTTGGACGTACTCGACAAGATTCATTGTGACTGACCTGGAGCTCAAAGACATTCCATATACCATTGACACCGATGAGCACTAAATCTCGGGCGCTATCATAGTCTTCGTCAAGGAATTCGACAAGAACATTTAGACCACCAGCGCTCACAAACATCTGGAGAGTTAAAGTAGATGTCTGGTACATCTGTCTCACAAAGGCAGCTGCCTCCAGCCGGATTTCGTTGGAATATTGCCGCGCAGCAAACTTAGTGATAATCGGAATACCACCAACAAAACATAAATTCTCTTGGAGCTCCACATCGTCTAATATGATCTACCATATGTTAGTTGCCATAGAAGGTACACATGAAGCTTGTAATCACTGACCGTATTCACGACTTTGAGAAGCTGGAGAATCATGCGCTGCCGGCTTTTCACCGTACATGGCTCCAGTATCTCGAGAATAGGTAGTAGGCCATGAGCACTAATGATCAGATCTTTAACCTCCACATGCTCCCACAGCAAGTTCAACTATACGCAATTAGTCATACGGCATATTTACAAATATGCAAATGTATAAAGACGACACTTACAAGATCCTCGGATAGCTCTAGTAGCACATCTTCACTCTCCGTTGATGTAAGAGAACGGACTAGCCTTTCGACCCTCTCGGCTAGCCGAGCATGTCGATCACGTGCAATATTGGCCTCGAGATCCATTTCGTCCCAGCCAGGATCCATAGAAGCGAATGGATCGTCTTCGTCCTCGTCGTCGCCAAGCCAAGAGTTGTTCGACAGTCGCGACAGGACCATAAGATTTCCGTCTTCAGATCCCCGGTCACTCTCGTCCTTCTCCGTAATGTTATCGCCAGGGCCAAAGATGTCAGAGAAATCTTCGTCCTCTTCGTCTTCGGCAAACTTCTGGATCTCAATCGATGACTTTGACCTTTGCATAGGCCGGCCTGTGAGGACCGACTGTCGTGAGGTGGCTTTCCGACGGCTACTACCTGAGTCAGGTGACTGTGTTGACCGCGGTAGGCTGGTGAGGTCTGAAGGATGAAATAGTTGAGGAGTATCGGTTTGTAAAGGCTAAACATAAGGTCAACCTCACACCGCAACACAGTGGGGACTTGGCGGATTATTACCTTTTTCATCTGTCCTAATCTCTGGTTGAACACGTCGTCATCATCAAAGAGGTCTGAGTAGTCTTCCACGGGCTGCTCCTTATAAACTTGATCTGGACGCGGTGGCAATTCGAACTTGCTGCTAGTGCCATTCTTGCCTTGCGACGACTTTGACCTACGGTGGCTGCTGGACGAAGTTTTCCGACTCGACGATGGCTTGGGGGGTTGCAATTGTTTGGAATCTCCAGCCTTTTCCGACTTTCCTGTAATTTTCCAGCCGGGGCGAATGGTCTTCTCCTGGGGATCCTCATCTTGAACCACATTCACCTTTTTAATCGTCATCAGATCACCACCGAAGTCATTGTCCCAGCTCGCCGATGCATCTCGTGAGTTGTCGATAGACGCGAAGGCCTTAAGGCGGTCGGCCGAAAGCATGCCTCCGAAGTGGTCTTGCGGCTTGATATGAGGTAACTGTAGAGCGCTCGGCGAGATGGCAGTAGCAAAGTCATCATCCCAATTATCGTCATCTGTTCCCACGTTTAGTTTCGTGGTACTTCCCACATAATTGACTAGAACTCAAGTGCTAATGGGAGCATACCGGCTAGTTCGGGAGAGCGGAAGTCTTCGGCGGTTGGCCGGGGTTTGGCCAACACAAAAGGACCCTTCACCGGAGTAGGCACGTTCGACCTGGATGGCTCTTGGGAACCAACACGCGAAAACTGGTGCGGAGGACCATCAGAGCCAAGGGAGGCTCGGAGATTCGTTTCGGAGGAGGTGAGCGCCTTGTTCCACTGCTTGACCTCCTCGACGGCTTGGCTGAAGTTGCCAGGAGCTTTGGCTACAGGCGCATCGCTTCTTCTACATCCTACTATCCAATTGTGCTTTAGTAATTTCCTTGCCGTTACCCGCAAGTTTGGATCTTTCTGGAAACATTGGATAAGAAAATCACGCGCAGCCTGAGAGAATTAGCCAAACGCTTTACTAGAACAACGGCGTCAGGAGGACGAGACAGACCGAAGAAACACCCTCGGGCAGCGGAGGATGGTCATCGTTGACAATGGCAAAAAGGGCAGGCATGGCCTGCAAATGGTGATACGGAGGTTTGCCAGATAGTAGCTCGATGACGGTGCAGCCCAAACTCCAAATATCAGAGGCCGGGGTTGCACCACATAGCTCGATAATCTCAGGGGCCATCCAGTAAGGGGTTCCCACCACCTGGGCCTCCTTGTCAGGCCCAGCCAGAGTGCTAGTGGACACACCAAAATCTGCCAGCTTGACCTTGCCATCTTTGGTGGTCAAGATATTGGCGCCCTTGATATCACGATGTATGACACCCTGATCATGCAAGTACTGGAGACCTTGTAGGACCTGGGTCATGTAAACCCCAACAAGATTCTCGGGGAACTTGCCATAAGCCTTGCATATTGAATGAAGAGAGCCATTTTCGCAGTATCTACCACATGGTGAGTCCTCTCTGTTTAGATAGGGGGAGAGGGGAGGGGGTGCAGGCAATACGAGGACTTGCCGACTTACTCGAGGACAATGTTGAGGCAGTCTATGGACTTGACAAAACCTATATATTTGACAATATTGTCATGCTAGCGAGAGTTAGTCCTATTTATATATTCATACATATATATAGAAATGTACGGATGAACATGGCAAGACAGCCACGTGTGAGAACAAGGATTTTCCCTTACATGTAGGTTTTTCAAGAGGTCAATTTCAGCCTGCAGCATGTCAGCTTGATATCGGGGCCATACTACCTACACCAAGGTCACATTTGCCTACCTCTATCATGCGCAGCTCACTCTTGGGCAAGTTGGACAGCTTGATTTGCTTCACGGCAACAGCCTCGCCCGTTCCCCAATGGATGGCTTTGTAAACCGCACCGAATGCACCCTTGCCCAGGCATTCTCCCAGACGCTGTATGATATCCAACCTAGTCAGCCCTGCGATCTATGCCGTAACACCGGCCAAAGCTTGGCACCAACAAGTATGGCAGGGTTTGCACGTACGTAGTCTTTCAGACCCGGGTCTTGCACCGCTTTATCACGTCCACCGCTGCCCTTTCTGGGGGTGTTGGGGGTCCTCTCATGCCTCGCAGCGACAACAGCTCCCTTTCCATTAGCAGGCTGGTAGTGACGGTCGCTGGAGGAGCCATTGGAAGGATTGGAGGCATGGCCCAAGCTGGGCGCCATGGCCGGCGGTCGACTCGTGCTCGGTTGTGTGTCCAGGGTTCAGTCAAGAAGCAAGATCGGTCGGATCGGGGTCGCAGGGGAGGAACAACAGGAATTGGGGCGGTGGTGATGGTGGTGGTGGTGGCAGAAGCACGCGTCGTTGGCGACACGGAGCGGAGGCTTTCATTCCAGCAAAGGTTTGTTCTCGGACGGTATTCGCTGGTTGGTTTTCGGTCTTGGGTCTTGGGGCGGCCTACACAAAACAGGGAGTAGGATCTTGGGTAAGAGGGCAGGGATCGTCGTCGGCTAGGTAGAGAAAGCGAGGGTGCGTGTGCGTGTGTGCGTGTGCGTGTGTGTGCGTATGCTTGTGCTTGTGTGTCGTTTCTGGTTGCCGGTTGCTAGTTGCTGGTTGCTGGTTGCCGGTTACTGGTTACTGGATTCTCGATAAGCTATCGTCATCATCTATCGTGTGGTTTGGTGGTGTCTTTGGTTCTAGTGTAGGTAACCTAACCTACCTCTACCTACCTAGTATGTGTGTGGTAGTTGGTGGTGTCTTTAGGTAGGTAGGTAGGTAGTAGGTAGGTAATAGGTGGTAGCTTACCTAGTAGTTCAAGCTTGTGTCGGGCTTGTCACTAATGATTCTTGCTACTTCCTTTTCTTTTTTCTTTTTTCTTTTTACCTTTTTTCCCTCCCTTTCCCCTTCTGTCCTTCCCTATGTCTTCCCAATGTGGATCTCGGTGATGTACCTAAAAGTTGCAATGCTTCCCGTACAGTACTTGCTGCTGCATCCAGTAGCGGTAACAACAACGGCGGCCTCAGCAGTAGTAGCAGCAGTAGCGGCAAGTGTTGTGACCTGTTCGGAATTAATACCTACATTCCCTTGATCCACGACATTGACAGAGATATTATTATGGTTGTGTGTGCTCTCGCGTGAGAAATGTGCCCAGATATTGTCAGGGTTTGGCAGATGTGACAGATCTTGGAGGAGGGGGGGGGTGCCGCAGGAAACAGAAAGAAAAAAAAAAGGTAGGCAGGCAGGTGATACAATTCTTTGGAATGGTTCTTAATTGGCGATGTTAATCTTTTTTTTCCCTCTCCTCTCATCATTGTTACAAGTGCTCGTTACTTCCTCCATAAGGTCCAGCACAAGCACGCTTGAATTTCAGGCACAACTCCCACTGGCTCGGTCTTTCCATTTGGTGTAAGAGCTACTGCAGCTTGCCTTGGTTTAACGCCCCTCCCCTGTTGTGACCCCGTCGCAGTAGAAAAAGGTACAGCTTGTCAACGTCGTACCAGAGTAACGCTACTTGGCTACTTACCCTTTCCTCTTTCCCCTTCTTCCTTCTCTTTTCTCTCCCTCCCCCCCCTCTCCCTCGACTCTTTTTTTTTTTTTTTTTTTGCCTTTTTCCTTTCCCACTTACAATGGCTCCCGCAGTGGGTCTCACTTAAACCATTAGTTACACATTATCAACCCAACATACCCGCTTCGATGTATAGTACGTACATACATAAGTACACTCCATACTACATACTACATACCACCCATACTTCATACATAATACATAACACCTACATGTTTACTAGGTACCTTCTCCATACCTTCCAGCTGCATATCTAGACGTATGTAATCCTGTACATTGTAACACCATACAATGCTAATAATACTTGTGTTATATCAATACTACCTCTCCCTAATCTACCAAAAAAACAAAACGCCCAATTGCGTGCATATTGAACTCAAGTTTAAACCTAGTCCCACCTAAAGTTAGATACATTTATATTATGTAAGTAATTAATGTTAGTAGTATATGTAGGAGTATCAAATGTATCGAGCATTTTAGGTAGTGTGCATCAATGTATGTGTAAGACGTGCATTCGTATAATATAACAACTAGGTAGGTAGTTATAGGTAGTGGGAAAAGCAACCCCTACCTGTCTAACATATCAAATATACATCATACGTAAGAACACATGTTTACACATGACAACCTAACCTAATACATAACTTATACATGTGTTTCCTCTAAGAATTACCTACGTGTACCATGCACAATATAAGGCCACATGTAAGAAACAGCAATTTTGGCAATATGGAACACATGTGTCGGCAAAAGCGGCTGTGCATTTTAACTATGAACCTAGCTCAGACGCAACAACATAGGAAATAGTTACGTCGGTAGGCTGTCTCATCAATTACCTTGACTTCTTCCTTGAGTGTGAAACTCTATCATCCCTCCATTCCGAGCAGGAAAAAAAAGGAAAGCAAAAAAAAGACCCCGGCAGCGTTGGTGACCCTAACGCAGAGAGCATAGCTCTGAAAGCGACCATGTCCCAATCCTCTCGGCTATATATACATGTCTATGATACAGTCGCAAAGTGTAGCTCATTAATGTAGCGCATATTATCCCACAAAAAGAAATCTTGGGCCGTGTCGAGCCGCACCGAGCGTCAGGCCCTCTGTTCCTGAGGGGCAAAGAGATTAAGGACCGGAACACCTTTTTTTTCCTCATCCAAGGAACGGATGAAACGCCTTTTTTTTTCTCAACCCGCAAAAAAAAAAAAAAAGAAAGCAAAAATTAGTTGGGTTCTCCCCACGACATCGATCGGCTGAGGCCAGCCTGCGCCCACCACTCATCGGGAATGTCCTGTCGAGCAGCCAGTCCGCGCACTATGCGATGCATACCCGACAACCACTCAAGTCTGTCGCCCTCCGTGTTCTCCGAGTCTTCAGGCGACTGCCCGGATCTTATCTCCGGTGCATCGCCGTACTCGGCTAGAACATCGGCATAAGAACGTCGCCCAGGGGGGGTAGGGCGGCGTGAAGCCCCAGCACGTTGGTCCTCCTCCTCCTCATCCTCATCCTCTTCCTCTTCGCCATCCGTATCCGAGTTCTCATTCACAGGATCGCATGGTGGTTCAGTCGCAGTTGTGTCCTCCGGATTCGTAATAGATGTGTTGGACGAGCTGGCGTTTGTGCTCTGAGATGCAACGGCCGAAGCACTCGTTGAGGCGAAGGAAGAGCCAACGCTGGGAGGTTGAGGGTCCGGGGTCAATGTAGACTGCAGAGTATCCCAGACTCCATCTCCTTCGGGGCTCAGACTTCGATCACGGTCTCCCAGTCCGTCTACATATCTAACACGGTGAGCACGCCGATGGAAGTCGACAGAGGCGCGGCGGCGCGGCCGGTCGAGCAGACTTCGCGAAACCTCCTGGCGATGGCGATCTTGCTCGCGGGCCCACGAGCGTCGTGACACGCTCCAGGATAAGTATCCGGTAGGATCAAATCGAGAGGGATCAAGACGATAAGCTTGGTCATGTGGAAACAAGCTAGATCCCCGAGATCGAGGAGATCGAGTCTAACGATCGGCGTTAGCTAGAGATCGTAGTAGTGTTGGGAAACTCAGTCCGGAAGAACTGATTATTGCAGATGAAGCATATTTAGGAAGCATGCTTAGGGTGTGGAAAGGGGGGCGTTAGAGGAAAGCTTACCGGACGAGAAGGGTTAGTGGTCGGGGTAGGCAAGTCGAGACTACTAACCAGTCCCCAGGGAGTACCACCAATATCTTCTAGGTAGGCTTGGTTCATCTCATACGTAGGATGCGACCGGATAGGATCACGTCTCTCTTGCTCGCGGTCACGCTCACGCTCACGCTCGAGCTGACGGAGAAGATCATCATACCGAGACGTCGGTGGCGATTCTCTCGGAGGTAGAGGTCGCTCGGGGGCAGGGGGGTTCTCAGCAGGGCGAGGGTTGTTAGCTCTCGCAGCCGCTAGATGGGGAGAGATATCATCATCACTTTGCAAGGCAGCAAGCATGCGCAGACGATGTTCTCGGATTTCATTGATTTGGCGGCGACGGTCGGAACGGCGTATCGGGGATCGCGTGGCCGCGGGGGATGCGGGACTCTTTGCGGCTGACTTGGCCGGGACGTCAGACTCGACAGGGGCAATGAAGAGTCTAGGCACGAGGTGTCAGTAAGATGATGATCGCAATTGGCTGGTGCACGGATTTTGATCCATACGACGATGGGAATGCAGTTATTATAATTATACGTAATTTTGTATAGCCTAGTGTAGGTATATATGTGTAACCGGCAAGATAACACGAGATACACCCAGAAAAGAGAAGAGAGGAGAGGCGAGGAGAGGGCGATGTGCAATCGCGCTAGGTAATACGCGACAGAGGCAAAGGGGTTCGGGAAGTATCTAGGTAATCGACGTGCGCGCGTCGCAAAGATAACTGATATGATGGATGGACTTACGGTAGACCCATTTTAGTAAAATGGCTGGTGCGCGCGTTGGCCACGGACGGCGATGGGGTGACACTGCGGAGGATGAAAAGACCTGGACAGGTCAGGTCGGGTTTTCCTGGGGGGAAAGGAAATTCGAGGCGCGGGCAGCCAGGTCGAAGGAAGAAAGAAGCCAAAGAGGAGACTTCAGAGGGATGCGACGGAGAATGAATGGGGATTATTAAATGATGCGCGATTGGAAGTGTCCTGTGTCGATGGCCAAAAGCGCATACAAATCCTTCGTGGGGTCTTGGGGGGTTGATGAGGAAGAGATCATGTGGAGGGAGATAGAAGTGTGCAATGATATCGGGGATCGTGGAATCAAAACAGAAGAGGAAAAAGAAAACGAGAGGAGCCGAGACTAAGATTGGTTCTAGGTTGCCGGGTGCAAGGGGGCAAACTTATCGGCCGCTAGAGCCAGTTAGCACAGGACCTGCAAGAGACCTGGTCCTGCCTGCTTTGTTCGTTGTAGTTTCCGTGCTGTGCAATGTCCCCGCTAACCAGAAACCATCTTTAGCCTTTTTCCCACGGCCTCCCGTGCTGGCCACTAAGACCAACACGGTCTAGCGGCAACAGCCTAGTCTCCCCCAGTCCCCACCCCTGTCAAGCTTAACCTACCTAGGCTACCTACCTGGACCCAGTTTCTCTCTTTCTTGTCAGCCTGCCAACGACCTCATCGAAATCGACAGGCTGAGAGGCATCCAGAACTTATACCTCAACAAGCCAGGGTCGGGTCCTGTCCACCTTCAACGCAAACTGACTTTAACTATATGACTCATCCTATCCAGGCTTCTATAAACCACTGCATCGCCAGGAACGCAGTGCATCTAAAACAAGTCCAACACCATGCTCCAGTTAGGGTTGGCTCGCATCGCTGCACTCCTGAAGCACACTCCGCAGACGTGGAAGGCTTTCCATGTGGCCGGGACAAATGGCAAGGGCTCTATCTGTGCCTACCTGACGGCGATGCTTCGCACCAATGGCATTTCCTGCGGCAAGTTCACTTCGCCCCATCTCATCGACAGGTGGGACTGCATCACCATCGACGACCATGCCGTGTCTGAGCAAAAGTTTCGGCACTTTGAGGGTCTGGTGAAGAGGAGGAACGAAGAGCAGGGTCTAGGGGCCACCGAGTTCGAGTTGCTAGCAGCCACTGCTTTTGAGATATTCGAATCGGAGAACATCCAAGTCGGTGTCATCGAGGTCGGGCTTGGCGGGAGATTAGATGCTACGAACGTGCTGAAGCAGAAATCCGTAACGGTCATATCCAAGATTGGCCTCGACCACCAGGCACTACTGGGCAACACGCTGGAGGAAATAGCCATTCAGAAGGCGGGTATCATGCAAAAGGGGGTGCCTTGTGTGGTTGACGCGAGTAACCCCAAGTCCGTATTGGATGTCATACAGAAACACGCCGATAGCGTAGGGACCTCTGTGACGCTCGCCGACCCGCAGTCTGGCAAGCTTGTCGGTCGTGTGGAGAATGAGTTCGAACCGCACCAATGCCAGAACCTTGCTTGTGCGTATGAGGCATTCCGGCTAGTCTTTCCGCATCATGCAGGGTCTGTTGATGATCTCGTGTCGGCAGCTAAGCGTATGACATGGCCTGGGCGATTGCAGTCACTTGATATCGAAAGACTTACAGGTAGGAAAGAGCATGTGTTGTTAGATGGTGCTCATAATCCACAGTCAGCCGAAGTCCTCGCGGCTTTTGTTAAAAAGCACCTCAGAGCGGGAGATCGACCCGTAACTTGGGTTATTGCGGCTTCTGCTGGAAAGGACATTGGCGAAATCCTCCAGGTTTTGTTGCGCCCAGGTGACTCCGTTACAGCCGTCGAGTTCGGCCCCGTTGATGGCATGCCTTGGGTTGCGCCAAGGAAATCATCCGATATTCTCAGTGTTGCAAGTGACTGTGGTGTTGCGATTTCGGCCCAACATGATGCTCGTACAAATATATCATCAGCTCTCAATTGGGCCACCCAAACATCCAACGGGGGGCCGTTAGTGATTGCAGGAAGTCTCTACCTAGTATCAGACATTTACAAGCTCCTCAAATCAAAAGGCGAGTGAATACCGAAATTTCAGTTCCTTCGTTCATGGGCCAGTGCCGACAATCCCGGCAGCCAGTACTCTTGACTTAGGCACGTCACCGTCAGAGGCAGAGCTGCCAATATAATGTGATGATTATATTTCGGTCAATATACGTTCCCCAGTCGGGTAACCCTATTTTGCCTTGTATTATAAGAGGTAATCCCGCATCTACGGTTTACAATATTTTTGCGGCATTTATATATTAACGACACAATATCTGGGTCCACATCCTATTGGCAGGCCGCACAGCCCTCTAGGTTAGTTATATGGTTGAGAAAGCATTATGGTGCCGTACCATCATTGAATCCTCAACAATTATCATCTAGTATTCGTTCTATTTTGTATTTACATTGCATAGCCCTCGTGTTCTCACCAATTGCCATGCTCCTAACAGTTTGGAGAGAATGAAACCCAATGGTTCCTTCGAGACTTACTAAAACTTTCATCTATAATATTTTAACAAGGCGTCCATATTAAATACGCATGTAAGTATAAATCATAGCAACATTGGTCTTAGTATGTATAGACTAAACAGGAAGGAATGTTCTATTACGTGGAGGAGGTAAGTGGCAATGTAAATCTCCTCTATCTGTCAAGGGGATAAGGGGAACATATATTTATATTAAAGTGAGAGAATGCAATAGTCTTTTCGAATACTTGGGCCTCGAACATTGTCAAAACCAAGCTCAGTCCATAAGTCTTATATATCGAGCATTCGGAGATAGGTTGCGTCACATCGACGAGCGTATTTCATTCTTTATATACCATACACGAGGCTTTATAGTGCCTGTTATCGAATTTCATAGTACTACTATTCCTAATCTTATTGAGCGAGGCCGCTTAATACGAAGCAGGCTTAGGCATGAGATATAAACGAGTATCACTGTGCCCGAGCTTCGTACATATCAGACTGGACTCCCGCCATATATATGCAGATGATCTGGTACGTGTGTGTACGTAAGGGTTATCGATGGTAGAGTAGCCCCAATAAGGAGAAAAGGGGGTTATTCGTGGATAGCGGTATATTCGCAGTGCATATAAATGAAGGACTGGTGAATGAAAAAAGACTGAGTGGGGGATTAGATATAGGCATAGGACTATATCATGTACCATATCTAAACGAAGGGACCATAAAGATGCTACTTACTTCGCCTTATACTAGTAACGGCTTGGGCAACTGAAAGAAAAAGGGGGTGAATCCCTTGTATCGATATTTTATATGCGATATTCGAAGCTATTCATGTACCCAGTACAGTGGTACATACTCCGTACATACCTACATGGTCTTGGCTGGACTTAGCTTGGCCTGCTTTAACCACGTCCCCAGCCAACCACTACTCCCCCCACCGCGCCTCTTAAAGATTGCAGGTTAGATTATGCCTTCATGGCTGCACTAGATAACAGTCATAGAATCAGTCCAATAGCACCGTCACATGTTGTTTGTATGCTGAGCGCAAACCTCTAAGCGCAACACTCTGCGACGACTGAATTTTCCACTCCTCCGCTGCGAGGCATGTCGCCGCCGGCGCACTTAATCATTGTCTGCTGCCACAGCATCTGGCTTGGCGGGCCAGAACGGGGGTTTGACGAGCGCGAGTGGCTTATTGCAGGGTTTCAGGCCGGCGAGACGACGACATTTATAGAGCACATTAAGGCGGGACTGCGGGTGCTAGGGGAAGATAAAAACTCCGTGTTGATGTTCTCTGGGTGAGATGGCCCCCCTCATTCTCACCTCCCTTTCCCCTCCTTAACCCGGCTTAAGACAATGTATCTCTTTTCATAAATACTCACATTTTGTGTGCATTCTATTCTATTCTCTATAAAATCTATATGCTTATGTGAGCTCCTTACTAACCACCGTTTAACAACCCCCAGCGGTCCCACGCGCAAAGAGACCCGTCTATCCGAAGCAAGGAGCTATGCCAACCTAGCTGAAGCTAACTCCTACTTTGGTGTCCTGCCAGCATCAGAGGCGCAAGAGAGGATTTACTGCGAGGAGCAAGCCCTAGATTCGTATGCCAACGTGCTCTTCTCCATTATCCAGTTCTGGCAGCACCATGATTCCTGGCCACAAAGGATAACCATCGTGAGCCACGCTTTCAAACGTGAGCGGCTAGTCGATTGCCATTGCAGGGCTATCAGATACCCCATAGAGAAGGTTGACTTCATCGGGATTGACCCGCCAGGTATGATTGACGGCACGAACGAAGACGCAATTAAGGGCGTTGCTGAGGCAGTTACCCAGTGGAAAGAGGACCCGCACGGGAAGGGAGAAATACTAGCTGGGAAAAGAGCAAAGAGAAACCCCTGGGGTACCTCCCAGAGCCTGTTCCGCAGCGCGCAGGACCGGAGTCGAAGTGGAGTGCGATCGATGTTCTCTGAGGGGCATCAAGAATATCTTGTAGAAGGGGTCCCTCAGCCATGGGAGGCCCAAAGGCCATAAATACGAGCCAGGAGGAAGTTTCCCGTAGCACTTATGCCAGCCTACTAGATCTTAGAGGACGCGACTTTGGAGTCTTTATCAAACGCATCCACCGCATCAAGAATAAACCGCGTAGCATCTTTTCTCATCTCGGCGTTGAACTCATGGCCCACCCCCTGATACACGTGATCCTCTATCGAGACAGCCCCATTCTTGTACCATGACGCCGCGGCAGTCTTTAGAAAATCCAAGAACGGCTCTGCGGCCGCGTAAGGAACGAGCTTATCAGCGCCACCCGAGAGGACCTGGAGCTTCTTGCCGTGGATTCTAGAATCGAGCACCGATCGAATGCGGTCCTGCTCGGCTGCGGAAGGGGCGCGCGAGATCTCGCCGGTGCCGAAAACGATGCCCTTCGGATCGAACTTCTTGCACGCGGCAATGAGCGCGTCGGGGAAGTCCCGGCTTCCGAAGAAAGACGCGCCGTTGTCGGTTGCAGACCATGTCTGCAGCTTCGATAGACGCGCGCGGTCCTGCATCAAGCCTGTAGGATAAAGGAAAGGGTGTTTGTCAGCGTAAAATGTTGTTATCTAGGAGTATAGCCAACAAGACCTTGTCCTGTCTCTGCTCCGGTGCCTCTCCATTTTCAAAGACAAGGGCAGATTTCCAGCAAATATACATTTACACCCTCAAGACAGAGCAGAGATAAAAAGAACCCCTCCCCCCGCCCAAGAACAAATAGAAAATGGAAAAGAAGAAGAAGAGGGGGAATGGTCTGTACTCACTCATGTAATCCGGACACCCGATAACCATGACCCCGGCCGTGACCCTCGGCTCCGCGAACAAGAGCTGCCACGCGCTATGGCCCCCCAAGCTGACCCCCAGGACCAGGTTGTGATCGATGCGCCTCGCAGGCACGGGGCCCCCGCCGAACAAGTAGCCCCCCAGCGCATCGAGCAGGAGCGCCGTGTCGGCGACGGCGCCGGCCACCACGCCGAACATGTCCTGCGCGTGCGTGGGGTTGCCCTCGCGCCAGGCGCCGTTGGCACGGCCGCTGCCGTCCACCGCGCGCGTCCCGTGGTTGCGCTGGTCGAAGGCCACGGCGATGAGGCCCCTCCTCCCCGCGCGCTTGCCGCCGTAGTAGTACGCCCCCAGCACCTGGTGCGCGATCCCGGCCATGTCCTCGCGCCGCCGCCCGCGCGGGTGGTGCAGCCACAGGCAGGACACGGAGGGCGCGGGGTGGGGCGCCAGCTCGGCGAGCCCGTAGACGTCGACTTGGAGGCCGGTGATGAGGAGGGTGGTCTTGGAGATGGACGGGTAGGGAGAGGTGGGGTTGGTTATGGGGTTGGATTCTGACATTGTAGCTCTTTTTTTTTCTTTTCTTCTTTTCTTTTCTTTTTAGTTTGCCCTCCTTGTTGGCGGGAAAAGGGATGACGGCGTGTAACTTGGGTTTAATAGGTTAGGCTAAGGCGGTAGGTATCAAGGGGTTAAGAGGAGGCTTTTACCGTTGGCCAGAGTGAATTGTGTAAAAACCCCGATTTTTTCTTTTACTAGACTTATTCTTATATTAAGGACTTATGCTCTTGTAAAAATATTTTTTATGCAATTAAGTAATAAATATTGTTGTTTTTTTACACAATGCGCTATGGTCAACCGGGCGTTAGCTTTTCGCTTTTTAATATCTTGTTCGCGGGGCGCAAGTTTAAAACTTAACTACACCATCGCCAACTCAGGGCCTTTCCTTCTACCTACTACTACCGGACGGGCTTTTTGTGGGCTCACTATGCCTATAAAGAGGTAAATACTACCTACCTAGGTAGGTTAGGATATACGCGAGTGCATGCAAATCGTTATACTGGGTACGCCAACGCATTAAGTCAACCCTATACTGCGAAATACTACGTATAGAGGACAATCTGACCACCTCGACTATAACATTACCTAGTTGATAAGGATATCCAGACATTTACGAGGCCATTTAGTGGAGATTCTGATGTGGGAATATCCTCATGGGTTTATTGCCGAGGTTATTTTCGGTATTAAGACGTAGATACACGATGCTAACACCCCTGGTCTTGCGCGGTCATGTCACGCACGACTATTCTTGCATCTGCGAGTTCTGTTCACTTATGTTTCAAACGACTAACTACAGCGAAATATCTATACGGAGACACGATCATGCTACGAGTATCCCACATTGACAATGTCATCAAGTTGAGAAGACAATCTACATCACCCCCCTTTTATTGGGCGACAGTTATTTATTCGTGGGAATTTAAAAAAAGGAAATCATGTCTATTTCAAATAGGAGTCAAGCTTTGGTCCTTAAAGTGAGCGATATGAAACTGTAGAAATATGACAAGTTTAAAAGAAACGAAAAAGTAGAAGAAAAAGGGGGCGGGGTTCATTTCTTCTCAACGGATAAGATATTCATGTCTGGAAACTCCACAGAGCTTGGGGAACAGCCCATTACATCTTCCCAGCACTGAGTCAACGGATCATACTCTCGCGCAATATATTCCCATACTCCGTCGTCTCCTCTCCGTCTACATCTCAACGTGGTCTTCCCTATAGCGTGGTCAGGCAGCGCCACCTGGACATCGCGTAGCCGGTAGGACTCGGGCAGAGATGGCAAGAATAAGTCGCGTTTCTCGGGCACCTGATCGACAGGGAACTCGTCGTCCTTGGCGGAGCCGTCATAAAAGTCCTGCTCTTCTATCCGCACGACTTCCCTCAGGATGCGGACGACCAGTTCTCCGTTCCAGATCCCCTCCCGGTTGGGCGTGGTGCTCATCAGCCTTATGGCTTGTACCCGGAGTCGACGCACGCGGCATTTCAGTGCGACATAGTACAGAAATGGTATCCATCCTTTGTCTCCGATGGCGGTGCATATCTTGGGCGGTTTTCCGCCTGCAAGGTACCAAACGGGAACGGAATACGCGGTCTTCCATATGTCGATTGCCTGCCTCAGTAACGTGAGAAAGTCATCTGTGTGGTTCTCGAACCTGTACTCGTACGTAGGACAGACCGAGGTATTGATCATAATCTTGGCCATGGTCGAATACGCCTGCAATAGTTTGTATTGGATTGCATCGCGACTGTTGATTCCCGACGCCGTGGTGGTCCTCGTCGCTCTGTGAGCCTTGACCCAAGAATTTAGTTCCGAGCGGAGACGTCTCTGCTCATTTATTATCCTATTGAGGGAGTGCGTGTCTTGGGGATTTCCTAACAGGGAGCATTGCTCGCCGAAGTATAAGATTTCCCCAAGGAGTCGATTCAAACACTGGGTCGCATGATTCACGGACTCAAACACATGTGGAAGCGGTTCCGATGGGAAGACTTGCAACCCGGCAAATAGATGCGGCGGGCTTTGACCGAATAGTGCTGCTGTTACGTGAAGCCTGATGAATGTATCGATGATCCAGTCGTCAACATATCCCCGGGGAGGTTGAAGGATAAGCGTCTCATCGCCAGTTGAAAAGGGTTGTGGCTGATTCTGTGTAAGCAGTTTCAACCCACTCTGCAGATGGGCGATCCCGGCATTATAGCGCTCAAGGAACGTTTCTAAGAAGCTAAATATGGCACAGGTAATGAGAGCCACATGCATAGACCGCCGGGTTCTGGCCGCGAAATGGGGTTGAAGGTGACGGATTGCTTGGCAATATTCCTGCAAGGTAAACTGCTGTTGTAAGTCCAGAGCACTATCTGTCATCACCGTCTTCTTGTCTTCCAGACTCTCTCTCTTGTGCGCAGAACTTAGTGCTATTATGGCGTGCCGGACTGCGGGCTCAGCAGCGCACCCTTGGAACACTAACGTTTCCCAGAAACCTGAAAGACACGCGCCAGGGAACTTGATAACGGTCCGGGACATAAACCATTGGAGGTAATCGTAACACCCAGGGCTTGTGTCTCCAATGATAGTCTGTGGATTATGCAGTATGACCTTGCTACAGCTTTCCCGAGTAGCAGAGCGATCGCCATAGGCGTTTCCGCCACCGCCCCAGATCCCGTAACCGTCGCAGACTCGGCCAGTCGAGACACAGCGTTGGCACGCGGGACGCCCTTCGTCACATTTCACCTTCCGGATCCTGCATTTACGACTATTGGCCATGCTGGATCATCATTACAAATCCGGGGCAGACCAAAACTCACTTGCATGTGCGGCAACCTGTCTTTACCTTCGTCCTCGTCTTGCTCTTAGTTGGACGAGACTTATTACTAGCTCCCATGGCGAATTATAGTTAGCCACCAACCTAGGGGGTACCAGTAAACATCGAAAAATATCAGTAAACGACTAAGAAACGGCAGGAAGACAGTGAATGTATAGCGTTGCGGGGGTTGAATACAGCGATTTTGGAATCTGATGTCTAATGTTGAACTAAGAATGAGCTTACACAGTTACCAGCAGAGACGGTCTAGATAGACCTCAACCTATAAATAGATACAAAGCCTCGGTTCTGATTTGCAGGCTCGGATTTTGCGTGTGCTAATTGGTTGAAAAAACTCCTGTCAGAAACTAGCGTTCAATACTGTATATCATATACTACATACAGACGTATAATGGAGTCCATGCTGACATCTCTTCATACATAGACGTATACCTACCTAGTTATACACTCATTATATCCTTCATACAGGGACAATATGTTGTTGGAATGCATTCTTCCTCATTCTCACACGTTATTTTCTCCAGGACCATGTACACATGAATTTAGCCCCTGACTAGAGTGCGCTCTTAATTATCGATTGTATCAATGGAACTAGCACTGCTGGTCCTCTCTGCTTCGTCAGAGTCATGCCATGTTCCGTTCGCTCCAGGTCCCTGATCGAGAACAGGACCTGGTCTGTGTCCTGAATTTCCTGGGTATGCGTAGCATTTGAAACAGAAGTCAGAATCATAATAATTATTATAGGCAGATTTTGAGCCTATTGAAACCTATAGGTAGTATTCCTTAGTGTATTAGCTAGGTAGAGTTTTACAATGGTGATTGGATCGCCGGGATTATACGGCAGAGAGGAAGAATGTGAAGGCGGCGGTGCTGAATGTGGGCTTCTGGAGAGTCTTATGTCAAACGACGGCGTCCTTGAGACCTTCAGTAATGCGGTTTTCTCGTGTTGTAGATGAGGCCATTCCCAAGAAGTCATTGCACACTACATCAGACCACGTGATCCAAGAGAGCTTCCCTCCCACTGTTGTTTAGTAGGTTCAAGTAAACAATACACAATAGTCTTGTATGTAAACCCATATCATTTCTGTGTACCTACCTAATGGATGAGATATTATTTTACCGAACCACCCCCAAACCAAGACTCCTGATGTTCTCTGAAGACAATCAGGTTTTGGTAGCCACCCAGGATATTTCTATACTATTCATCTTGAACCACGAGCAATCCCTCTTCCCATACCAGCTGGACAAACACCTGCTTTGCAGCCCTCGCAGAACCTTTTCTCGTGCGGCAGACTCTCACCCTCCTCATTATAGTATGGTCGTGTTACAGAGACTCCTGCCCAGACATCAATCCTATATGCGACTCGTTCCACATATGAGTCCTCATCAAGCGTGAGAAACCCGAGTTGGTTGCAAGACTTGCACCGTTGGTTCCATACAATAGCATTGTACCCGTTCATGGGATAACTCCATATTGTAATAGCCACCTTCTTGCTGCTCCAGCCTTTTTTGGAGCAGCGATTGTTGTTGCATTTGAATTTCCCCATGACGTTGGTCGGGTATTCTTTGTTTGCTGTTTTTTTGGAACCAGTTGCGTTGTACCATGGTTTGGCGATTTGATCAGAGACTGCATCCACGACCCGTTGATGGAGGGATGGATACGCGTAGGTTATTAGCTTTCCTTTTGCCATGTTGAAATATAGCCCAGCGATAAAGTCTTAAGTTGGTGAGACAGGGTTGCCAATATAGCCGAGTAGTAGTATGTTTAGGTTGAGCAGGGTAGAAGTACATCAGCAATCTAAGATATCTACCTAGGTATATGTAGTCGAACTTAGGGGTATTGCCTGGTCATACTGGATCTCGAACAGTAGAGAAAAGGCTCGAATCCTCTCCACGAAACGGTTCAATCGTTCGAGCTCATGGGAGACGGACCACGTCAAAAATCCAATAGCCTGTAGACTGCATCGGCGCCAAAACCAGGGAAGACTTTTCTTGATAGGTAAGAACCCGTTCCACGTTTGACCCCTCATTGTCTTATTCTAGTCTGACTGCAAACGGCTGACTGGATTCTTACCAATAAAACAGATGCTTAGAAGCCTCACTTTCGTACCTTTCGCTGATACGATTATATCAATATTGATACCACCTCAACACGAGCGCAAACATTTCCAGATTGGATGCCAGTTAGTTAAACCGCAGCCTCTCGGGATTACAGCCGAGCGACCGGTCCAGTTTCTGTAGTGACTCATCGCTTTTCCCATACAATCATCAAGTGGTATGTTCTGCTCGGTTGGGCTGCGGGAGATGTGACATACAGACACCCGCGTACCCCTCGACGCAGAGCCAATCGCAGATCGAGTTTCCGTCAGTCGAGTCTATGTCAGTTCTCGAGCTCTGCCGTCTGGCCCTGAGCATTCTGGCTTGTTTGCAAGGTGAGAAATGACTCACAACTCCATGAATTAAAACACGACAATCTGACAATCTTCGTGACATGACATGATTGTAACGAAGTCATCGGCCGAGTTTGTGTGTGTGTGTGGGGGGAGGGGGGGGGGGGGGGGGGGGGGCAAGGAGGAAATTGTGACAGAGTTTGGAAACTGAAATCTGATAGATGAGAGTGCCCGTGAAGGCTTGAACTACAGTACCTAGAAAGTGTATGGATCACTAGTAAACAGATAATTCGCTGCGGGGATACGTCCTGCATCAGCATGTACTTACACTTCCAGGTCTTCGCGCAGTAACGATTGCATTTCACCTCCCTAAAGGGTGTGCATCGTGATAGCAATGCGGGGTGGCAGATTAGGTACTCATAAATATACAAGTCGATAAGAAGGGATGTGGATGGCACCAAGGCACGTGTCTGCTATGTAGCATTCAGGGGGTGGATCATTTCTCTAAGAATGGCGATACAATAAAAATCCATCACTCCAATATCCATCTAGGTTAAGTGGTTGCCTGCCCCCTCCCCCGGAGAAAACGAACGCATTATCCAACCCGACACTATTAGGAGACGAACAACTAATGCCGTAGGTTAACTCACGATCTCACGGAGACCCGGAAGTGACTCATAGCGAGTAGGAGGCCGCGAAGTGTTTCTCACGTTCATGGTGGAGAACTTCATCAAGAACCGACAGGTATGTTTCCTTGTACGCAACGCGACCATTAGTGGCGTCTGAGATATCCTGCATGGATAAATAAAAGGCGTCATTGTATGGTATCATGATCGAGCATGTCGAAACATGCGCGGAAACTAGTTTCTCGCAAGTTGCGAAAAGCGAAGTAGTGCATGAACATATGGCGCTTCCGTCTCCAATAAGAACTAGGAGTTTCCGGCTGTCGATGTTCATCGTGAAAATATCACCGGCCTGCTCAAGGCAGAAGCTATAGTCTTCGCAGCCTCCCATGTTGTCGAGATCGTCCATGATTCGAAACGTCGAGTCGGAAATGGTTTGGAGGGGCGAAGGGTCGTACCCCTGAGTACCCCCATGCACCACAACCGCAACTCTAGCATCGCTGTTGACCGACTTAACCATGTGGAGGACGTCTCTGTAGGTCTGCTTGATCTCATTGATATTTCCAATGAGACTGCCGCTAACGTCGACGCCAATAACTACTGTCTGGGCAAAAGGCTTGGTTGACTTTTCAATCTCCTCAAGACTCTGTTTTAGTTTTTGGGACTCAATAAGAGATTGATCCCGTGCCTTCACCAATTTCTCCATTTCTTGCAAGCTATGCGTCAGTTGGTTTTCAACCTCGGCTTGGAGCTTCTGTGTAGCTTCTTTCTTCGTAACAGCATCGGCGCAAGCAGCCCGGAAAGTGCTTATTTCCCTTTTGAGCTCCTTGATTTCGGTGCCTTTAGAAGCAAGACGTTGCTGGAGGTCACGTTCGCGTGACTCGTGTGACTTCTTCAGGTTGGAAATAGTATGGGTCACATCGTTATTATACTTTGCCTCCAATTTGTCGTATTCAGCAGTAAGGTCATGGAACCTGGCACGGTTAATCTCCTGCTCGTGCTCTAGTTGCTGGATGTGGTCAGTCTGTTGGGCACAAGTCTTGACAGTCTCATCGTGCGTTTTCTGAAGTGTGTCGCAACAAAGAACAGACTGCTCAAGGCTCTTGGTTGCTTCCTTGAGCTTGGTCTCGAATTCACCAACTATCTCCAACAGAGTCTTGTCTCTCTGAGCCGCATCGGTGGTCTGGGATTCAAGCTGTTGGACTGCCTCGTCGATTTGCCCGCGAAGCCTCCCGCATTCAAATTCGAGATCCTCGTTTCTAGACGAAACACCAGCTAGCTCCTCTTTCAGACTTGCAATTCGAGCTTCTAGGTCTACACAAATTTTGTGTTTACTGCTGAGCTGCTCTGCCAGTTGAATGCGCTGCCTGCACAATACTTGTTCTTTGCTTCGGGGTTTATCACGCTGTACTTCTGCCATGGATTGGCCACCGATTGAACCCCGGCTGGGTAGGGTTTCTGGGATATGCTCGGAATTCTCTGAAGAGTATTGTGACTGTTTGTTTGTTCCTTTCGGGACATCTTGTTCTATCCTTGACGGGCCCGTTTCACTGTCGATAGACTTGCGCGATATCGAGGAAACAGTCGACATGATCATCGCCGAGTTTGCAGATGCTGCTAATGGCATCCGAGGGGCGTTGCCGACCGTCATGGCTTCTTACTGTTGGCTTCAAGGATATCGCAGATATGTTGGTCGCGGTACTAAACGGATACGAAGGGTAAATTCTCATCCAAGATACCTAGACACTCTAATTAATGCTCGAGAAACACCTGGAATCTTAGACAGAAAAAGAAGCCCTCCATACAGACTCGCCAGGAAGAGCTTATGATCTAGCCCTTTGACAGAGATATCTCTCATGCAGGGGCACTGATCGGCTAGAAACAGTGTGGCTGGTTTGATTACGGATATAACTATCCCAATGAATGCACTGCAAACGAGAATCAGGAACGCAAACAAGTATGAGCGTGAAACCTGAGTATACTACCCGTCCTTTTCAAGTTTGTACCCGGTAACCACTGTCCTCTCCCGTAATAGAAATGGTCCGTGGGAAATGGAAGCACTGATGCAGCTTCTCCAATCTTGGAATTTGTGCCTTGATAATATGTAACAGAGTATCGTCGAATAATTGAGAAGACTGTCTTTATCTCTCAGTATGATGAACAGCATCAGAGGATCTCAATTGGCTAACCAAAGCCTTGCTGCCTACAAACGATATCCTGGTTCATTTATATCGTTATGTTAGTAGTTGCCAAGATCCGAGTGCATATATATATGTAATGGACCGCCAGCATCAAAAAGAAAAGAAAAAAGAGAAAATATATTCATACATGGAGCCAAGTCAAAGGGAATTTCATACTTTAGATGCCTAACATCCATTTAAAGGAATTTTTAAGCTGGCATTCCGATACTTAAGATGGCCATAGGCTTCTTGAAAATTCCTCCTTGGATCAACTCCAAACTCATCATACCACCAATTCACTCTCACTTCTCCTATCAACATTCTACATCCCAAAACATCATGTCCTCCCCTTCACCAGATGAAGGTATATGCCAGATCATGACCCAATATCCTGGTTGCTCCCAAGAGACAGCAAGACATTGCCTAGAGGTGGGATTACACACACCTTAAGACGATCAAAGGCAAGTTAACAATATGTAGCTCTGTGATAACGATGTCAATGAGGCGATGAATAAATACAGAGACATCGAGGTTCGTGTTTCTTCTCATTTGCTCAGAACCTGCCTACCTAAGCAGTTGCTGATCTTTATTTAGCAATTCCTACCGCCAGATCCTCCGTCCGATGACGATGATGCTCGGAGCCAGTCGAGCCATGACTGCAGCAATCAGGATACACCAGAGGAAGGCCATCCATGGATGCCGAACCTGCCAACCCTCCAGGTTCCTGATGGGTTCACAACCAATGGGCCTCGCGACTCATCTATCTTTGACCTGCGCGAGCTTCTCTCAGCAGTCCAAGCGGGGCAATTTGATAGCGACAGTATCCGCAAATATCTTGGCCACTATGACCGAGAAGTTCTGAACGTGAAGCTGAATGCCAACATTGAGGGGTACCCAGCCATGTTCTACGTCGTCTCGACCAACAATGTTGGCATAATTCGGGAGTGGATCAAGCACGGGGGCAATCCGAACGCAACATGGGGACCCAGTGCTCTTCCCTTGATAGTGTTCTCCATCCTTAATGGGGGTCAGACCATGGCGCAGGCCTCAAAGACACTTGCTACTCTTTTGAGATTTGGTGCAGAACCTCGTGTTATCCCAAAAGCTTTCTACGACCCTTACTGTCAAGACTTACCAGATGAGGGGCCAGTCCAGGTGGACGTGGACAACCTTGATATCGACAGGCCATGGTGCACAGCGGATGTGTGCGCATGCCTTGCCAAGGCCCTGAGCTTGTCTCAGCGATATGATCTCTACAGGTCCAGCAAGGTCAAGCCACACTCTGGCCGTGAGAAGGAGCTTCTCGCTCGGCAGGACGCTGAAGAAGTCTTGGGCCTTCATCAGATGATTGTTGCACAATCAATTGCCACTCGTTGGCTTCAAATGAAGCTTCTCGTGTGAGTCCAAGATACCCTGGAGAATACCTTATATGACTAACAAGTGCAAAGTTATCTAGCGCGGCAGAAGAGACGACCATTCATATTGGTTTTTGCAGGGCCTAGCGGCCACGGAAAGACAGAGCTAGCCCTCAGATTCGGAGACCTCATGTCGTTGGAACTGCATAAGGTTGACTGCACGATCTTCAAGCAAGACAATGAACTGTTTGGACCGCGCGCCCCTTATTCTGGGTTTGAGGATGGCTCGACTCTGAACAATTTTTTGGCTCGCAACGCGGGGGAGAGATGTATCGTCTTTATGGACGAGTTCGAAAAAACGAACAAAGAGATCCATAATACGCTATTATTACCTTTTCAAGATGGTCCGTAGACTCAAGCACCTGCATAGTCAACATGTTTATATGATACTAACAGGGTTCAACAGGGCATTACGAAGATCGTCGCAATGGGAAAATCGTGGACTGTTCCAACACGATTTGGATTCTAGCCACGAACAAGCTGGATGACCACATTCATGCCTTCTGCAAGGCCAACAGCAAGGTCCTCTTCGAGTCGGCGGATGAGGAAGCTCAGGATAAGGTGGTGAGGAAGCTTTGCTGCCAGCTCCGCAAGGAGTTCATCGGGCACTTCGGCGCGCCCCTGGGCGGTCGCATCACCGAAATCTTGCCATTCCTCGTATTTTCGCCACCAGAGTCCGCCGTTATCGTTCACAAAGCATTGATGGATTTGGAGACTGAAGTATCCCGACGTGTCCGCCTGACACTGAATAGAGAAGAGGACGTTTATGTTGGAAACATTACCATGCGCATCAAGAACGATGCGACGGTATGCTCTTCGATCGCTTCCGAGGAATACGATAAGCAGACTGGCGCACGGAGCATTGCTCAGGCCGTGGAGCGGCTTGTCGCGGATCCGCTTATAAGCCAATATCTGAAAAATGGCGATGAATTTGACAAGAACCAGCCTACTACCCGTATCATCATCGATGTTGACGTCGACGGGGAAGTTGAAGTTCGGCTTGAACCGTGATAAAGTAAGGGGTTTTATAAGGGTTATTGAGTATGAAGGAACAGACCAGTGAGCCTATGTAACATAGATCAACTATTTGATATTGACAAAGGAATTGAAAACGTTGCCTAGCCCAGAGCACTTCCGTATGTGGAGAGGTGGGTATGCCACGACAGTGACTATTGTGCGAGCGTCTTGATGTTAGAATAGGAGACCTGAGAGCTTGAATCTAGATGGGCAACCACACTGGTGAAGAAAGAGCCCATTTATACGCATGCCCCGTGAGACAATACGTGCCGGGCAAGTTACCCAGTACTACTTCTGCCCTTCAAAGGAACCACCCCTGAGCTAGCTCAACTCACTAAATAACTCGATATCTACCTATTTTGAGTTTGTCAGCAAACTGGACTGGGATTTCCTGCCATCAGGAACCCAGTTTTGATCCATCGTGGCCATTCTGCTATCCTTGCGTCCTCCATTGTCTCTGGTGACTGGGCCCTCTCTCAAATGTATAGGGCGGCCCTCTTCACTCTGTCATGTGGAATTTCTGTTCTGTTCTCTTGATCTTCCATCGTCGGTGGAACCAATACGCTTTTCTATTTACGCTGTTAACCCTATTAAGATATGTACTTTGGCCCTGAACGCGAGTTCCTATATAACTATATTGTTTATTACCAGAAGAACGTTAACGGAACGGTCCATAAGGCCAATTACTGCATCTTGGGCCATTTCAGCGAAACTAGTAACCCGTACTCGGAAAAGGGAGCGCCTATGGATTCGCTTGAAGGCTTTAATCTAGAGATTGGATTTCCTGCTTTCTCTCGGCTTGCTTCTGCTAATCCTTCACTGCATAGGAAACTTAGAGTTTCTTAGCCATCCAGGCAATATGGCCAGAGGAGTAGGGTGTGGCCAATATCAAGCAGGGCAAGCCCCTGGTTGGAAAAGAATAGGAGAACTCTACTTATTAGCAAGGAAGAATGGTTGACCTTTGGCAAGGTATTTGTGATATCTTGTCAAGGCTAAAAGCGAACGCTAATTGCCTTTTGGGCAATTAGCTCATATATAGTATCCCGCAACATATTTGATCTATCCCTTAGTTTGCGAATCACTCTAGCCGTAAAGACACTCTTATCACGGTAAGTGGTGACGGAGCCAAGGAATATTGGTCTTAAACAGAAGCAGTTCTTCCATCTTGAATTTGCAGGCTGTACGATTGTGAGCGTTCACCAAGGTCTTACTTTATTTTCAGCCTGTTCATCCCCAACAAAATATCATCAATGCTAAACAGGAATTCATCGTCCTGGCTTAGAGGTCAAAATCGACCTTGCTCGGCTGCTTGCGGATGTCATTGGGAGGGGGGTTAATAAGTATATGGTACACTAGACACCATCTAATATTCAGAGACGAGTCGAAAAGACAATACCGTGTCTTAATAGACGCTAGAGGGTAACTAAGGGATAATTGTGTCTCAGTCCACACCAGCACAAGTACCTATAACCAGCTTCTCATTCACAAGCTCACTCGAATCTAAACGCACCCTTGTCACTAATCGGCTCGAAGCCCTCCGGCCACACCACCTTGTCCAGATCCCCCTCGTGAGTCTCTATATCCTTCAGGATAGCGGAACCTAGAATCTCGCGTGGCATCCTAATCGAGGACATGACCCTCCTAGGAATCCTCATGCCGTTGTCGTCCTTGAGAGCAGCCTTATCCTTTAGTCGTCCCACCAAAGGACACGTCATGCCCGCCAACAAGAACACGTCGTCTCCCGCGCTCAGCTGTTTGGTGCCCGGCGTGCTCAGTCCCATAAGCCCGCTCTCCGTCACGAATAGATCGCGGCCTTCGAGGAAATCTGCAAGAGATGACAGCACAATGTGCACATCGGATGCCGGCGGGGGTGGCCTCGGCCCAACGGGCCACTCTCGGAACTGCTCTTCAGCCTCATCCTCTCCTGGTTCTGCAGGTGGGCAGGAGCTAGATACTGACTCAGTATCGTATGAATAATAAGTTTCTGTGCCATATTCTGAAGCTGGGTCTTCTTCTATAGAGTGACCTCTAACTTCAGACATCCCCATTGGTTTTGCCGTATCCTCCTTCGCCTCTCTGTCTTCAGGGGGCAGTTCCTGTCGGGTTTCTTCTACTTCACTATCACCTTTATTACTTCCATCGGCATCACCATCTTCGACCAGATCTTCTTCTCCTGTATCCCGAGGTAAATTTTGGTCAAGGTTAGGAAAATCCTCCAAAATATTGCGAAGTATCGCAGGTAAAGGTACCGTCGTAACCTCATAGGCTGTCATATTGTCACCACCCTGCTTGTGTATCTCCCCACAGATGTCCTTTGTAGAAGCATGTGAGTTCCCTCTCTTGACTCCTACGAGATCTCTTGCTTTTTCATTGATCCTTCGAGCAAGTACTGCAACTGCTTCCATCCTGAATTGCAGCTCCGTCCAGCTTTCAGTATCTTCATATATCTTGACCAAGAGTTCCAAATACAGCCATGGGCGTTGGATTATCGCGTTATCCAGTGGGGCGTCGTCGTCCAGCTCAACAGAGGGCTCCGGGTCGATTATGCCTAGACGTGCAACCTCTCGTAAGTCAATGATTGCCGATTGCTCCCGTATCTGCGTTCGTAGATTACAGTAATCAAACGTGCATATGCCGACGAAATCTTCCACATGGGCATAAATGAACTTCCAGAAGCTTAGGAATCTATTTATCACAGCGACGACGCCGTCCTTGGGTCTCTGTGACGTTGTTGGATCTCTTTCCAAATTAGCAGTATCTTCTGGGGATTTGCTTTGCTCGTTCTCATTCTGATTGCAATCATCATTCGTCTGCTCCTTAATAATCGTATGTTTTTTTTCTGCATTCTGCCGGCGTATGATCCCGGGAATCTTTTTGATGTATTCAGCAAATGTATCAGTCAAAATGGATGCGAACCCCCTGATATTGTATATTACATGTACCAGTGATACGTCCGACGGAAGATCGTTTCCATAATTCGTGGCCCAAGCAATACTTGGATATGGTGTGACGCCGCAATATTCGGAGCACATTTGTTCGAACGGCCCTGGTTTCCCAGCTTCTTTTATGCCTTCACTACCATCTGACCTTGTCCCCAGGTTCTCGATCAGCTTGTATGCTGGGCGACCGTGCTTGCGCTCGAAATGCCAAAGCTGTTGAAGAACTTTGAATGGGTCGCCTATAGGCAAAGGATACACACTGACAATTTCGTCGACTAGCCACCCCGACATGAATAAGATCTTATCAACAACGATTGGAGCAGTTACCAACTTCCGCGGAACCCTTTTCTTGGTGGCGGGGCCCCTTTCTGCTTCATGTAAACGTGCGGGCCTTGTGAAATCAGGCGTCCAAGATGGAATATCGCTATCATCCTCAAGTCCATAAATTTCTGGTTGGATTCGGTGAGGATAACAGAAAAAAAGATCCGTCCAAGAATCAAAGATGAGAAGGTAAGCCGCGAGCCTTGCGAAGAGCTTCGGTACGGGAATGGTATAGTCAGGCTTGAATATGTCCCTGAACACGGGCTCCATCAGCTCGCGCAAGCCGTATACAATGTCTCGAGGATTGCTGCAATTCGACTGTTGTAGCTTATACTCGCAGTCAGGGGTATTCCAAGGCCTGCAGCGATGGCGACGACCCAAAACAGCTTCAGCTTGATGAGCCTGGTGGCCCCAAGTCGCCCATTCGCCACTGAGGGATGCCTGTGCAGGAAACATGGATTCGAAGCGCCTCGCCAACCCTTTTTTCTTATCACTCTCAACTCCATTCTGACTTTCAACTTCTTCATCGTTCCGGTCGGGCTCGTAGCATGCGATATGAAAGCAATTATTGAGTGGAAGTGGGTGTTGTTTTACGTGCTCGACCCAATCAAAGAAATCGGAAAATTTGCGTCGGAATAGCTGGCTGGCGAAGGATTCTCTCCCGCAATAGAATATGGGATCCCTCTTGCTAAGGACGTATTCTTGCTTTGTCCAGACTCGAGTCCACCAACTCCTACAACTGACGTCAATGAATCCGTCTTCAACATCTTTCTCGTCCACGCCGAGCTTCTCACATATGAGCTTAAACTTCTGCCTGTGAGAAATTTGCGTGTCAAGGCTCTTCTCTTCACTAGATGCGTATATATGTATATCGGCATTCATAAACTTGATCAGAGCGGTCGACTTTGATGTTGAAGGGCCAAGATACACGATCACGTGTTTAGCCATTTTATATATCTTTGCCATCAGCAGGACCTGTTGCATTCTCTCGTCTAGGTCTTCTTGGTTGATGCAGAGTGAGTCGACCCATACTGCTCTTCTCCTGTCTGGCAGTCGTAGGGACAACAGCGCCTCATATAGAGCTGGAGTGATAGCTCGTATGCACCCATTCACGCGAACCCTTCCCGTGTTATTGTCACCCCATGTATATGAGAGAGCTTCGTACTGATCCTCAATTGAATGGAGGTCGGCAGTGAGAAGTTGAGTCTCGATGATTGGGTCATCGACAGGTCCTGGGACTATTTCAAGTATTCGTATGGTAGATGAATGATCAGAAACATTCAGGTGCCGAAAGGGGAAGATATCCTGACTTGGACTGCTATTCTTAGTGTGTGTGACTTTAACCGATTTATCGTGAGTATTATCCGGAAGCGCGATTGCCAGTGATTTTTCAAACGCTTCGACTAGATACTCGTGTGCTTCTTCGTATGAATCCGACTCTGGTGGTTCTGGTGGAAGCTTTATATCTGGAAGCTCTTTGGCAGGTGTAATTATGTTAGTATAAATATATTGAAAATAAGGAGACGATGGTGAGCCTTCTCATGACTTACTGATGGTTCCTCGTTCTTCTTCATTGAACCTATAGTAGCATTCGAAATGCGGTTTTACGACTAAGGACCAAGTAAAAATACGATATCTTTGATGGCTTCTATTCATCGATTCAGACCATTCATCCCATTTGGTCCACAATCTGACTGATATATCCGCAATTGGTGGGTGTCCATGTTGCACATGAGCATCATTCCAAACTTCTAAGTCATGATCATCGATTGGATTGAAAGATGCCATTAAGAACGGTGGATATGCTAGCAATATAGTAGGCAAATTATACCAATGTAATTCAAAATGCACCACGTAGAACTAAATCGTGCGACTTTCGTGCCTTGGGACAGATAATCATAAAAATGTGCTTATACCAAGAAGTTGAGTTATATTGAGAATGAATGCAGCGCGACATATATATGCTCCAGACAGTGGTTTTTACACAATTAAAATCCACCTACACTAACAGAAAAGTAGGAGAGGCAGCCTGTCAAAAGTTAGCAAATATGGAATGCAGAAACTCATGCTCGAGTAGAACTAGTAAGTATGCAGGATTTAACAAGGGTACTGGGTGGCAGTGTAGATGATAACAGCAATAGGTACCTACATACAATAAACGAGGTAATACCGATTTGAGCCTAAGGCAATTCAGTGGCCGTAAGATTTTGGCAGCATATGCAAGCTCAGCCGCTATTCAGCCTACGAGCACAGGGGTAGGAGAACAACACATCCTTCGTGCATTGAATTGATTGGCAATTTCTTCAGGAACTATGTACTCTGACTCGATGTCTTATTGGATAGGTATGTGCTATTTTCACACCACTTTTTTAGACTTAGCTCCCATCCAAAAATTTGGTATAGCAACGAAATAGTATAGAATTAATATGTAGTGTCACGAGAGTCCTAGCAAGGACTTAGGTGATTATGGTCTTTGGCGAGAGAGTACAACCACAATTCCAAAAGACCTAAATTCTGTGCAACTCATATATCTCTTTTATACACAGTGTTGAGTTGATAATATATGAAAGAGCATGTATTAAAAGTGAAGTAACCTCTACGAGAAGGGGAGAGGGAGTCTCCTTATATACTCGAAAAGGAGCTTAAAAGGGTCACGTGATCCAGTCTAGTGTATGTAAGTGCTTCATGGGGGATGCCCCTATCCGCGATATCATGAAATCACACAATTTACTATTCGTATCCTGTTGAGGCAAAAGCGACCGCTAATTGCCTTGCTGGCAATTAGCTCTTATATAGCAAGGTGCATACGCGACATATCCTTAGAACAAACAAAATTTTCCCTACAATCACTCATATTCCTCGAATTATACGATAAAGTACCATCACATTTTTAGGAAGAGAACAGGACATGTCATATCATCCGGTATTTTGACTTCAAGGCCACTTCGGAAAAAGGGGTCCATCTGGAGAGCCTAGTGCATGGCACACATATGACTTCGGTACCACGAGTTAAAATGGAGAGCAAACTCCTTCCCAAGGTAATAAAATAAAGTTGTGTGATATATATTTTGGTATTTAAGTTCTAACTCATAAAGCTGGCGGGTTCATAGTTTTGATGAGTGTAATATAGGCAGTGGGCATTCTGTGTCGTTTGCAACGAAAAAGTTCACAAGAAAATTGATAGATATCATGAACAATAAATCCTCATGTACCCTATGGTTCCTCTCCCGGCCTAAACTCCTAGGTCGTAGAAAATATTCTGATACATAAAATTTGTCCAAGTTTCTGGATAACTCAGCCTTGTCACTACACGACGATTAGCAAGTGACCAGACCTGAGATCCTGCCTTAGAATCAAACCAAAGGATACCTAATCTTGCAAAGTTTTGGATTAAGCATACTATTTACCTAGCTTTATCCCTCACATTACACTTTGAGCCACAGGGTAATGCAAATTTCTAGTGTAAGTTATATACATCTAGGAGTAGGGTTTGATCACATCGGCTAAATACCTACCTACGTCTTGGTCACATCAGACGGATGGTAGATCGTCAGCATTGTCCTCGCCTCCAGTTCATTACAATAGGAAATTCACCATGGTTATCTTACCAGTCCGAGATGCTCGCACGAAGAACTCAGTTGTTTGGAGAGACAATACCAAGGAAACGACAGCATGGGAATTAACATCTTCCGTCAGGTTCTCCTGGAATAATCATCAAACTATACTGTTCTATGAATTCCTCAGTAAAGTCGGACTGAACTACAAGAACTGTGACCTGACCCCCTTGCTTTCCCAACTCAATCTTGATGGTTACGAAACCATCAAGAACCGATATGGTCAAAATGTACATTCTATTATTATTACGAAGGTACAACGCAAGCTATGTAATACAGCTCTAACGATGGATGAAAATCTTCTGAGATCAGCGAGCCTAGGGTAAGTGGCCAGCAGACCTAGCATTTGATGAAGGGAACGGCACAGAAATAACAGCTGATTTCTTTTTCTTTTTTGCCAGTGCGAAGTCAACCGTACCATCAAACAATTATGACTATACGAAGAAGCCTACGAACGATCAGCATCCGCCTCCAACCAGGGATCCGGTAGTCAGATTTCAGTTTGAACCCCCTGAAGTCATCCCCGCCACACCAAGCAGACAGATTTTCAAGCCCATGGAATCCTCGCCCAGCACGAAAAATCCAAAGAACGCCATCGTAACACGGGGCACCCCCGGCAAAGAAGCGGCAAAGCCCCCAATGTCGCTTCACCCAATCCTAAAGATGCCAGCGAAGAAACCTCAAGACGACCCTACCCAGCCGTTGTCCATCAAAAGAGAGCCAGAGCGAGAAAGCACTCCGCAGTATTACCAAACACCACCTAAGGGGGGTCAGGCGAACGAAGCGGCCAACAACCATGCATTTAGCACACCGGGAGATAGCGCTCCTCGCAGGGCTATCGCCACGCCGTCTTCGGGTTCCCAGAAGGCCACGCCTCACGCCAATGCTGCTACTCCTACCCCTCCAGATGGCATTTCTGAGAAAGACCTTGCCTTGCGGGTCCTTTCCAAAAGGCTTTCGGTCCTGACCGCGGCGCTCCGGGGGGTCGAGTCCGTGATTGATAACATGGAAATGGAGAAGGACTCGGAGTTGGAGGGGGCCGTCGAAGACCTGTCTCTAGGCATCCACGATATGAAGCTTGACGTGAGCTACTTGCAGGAGGTAGTCGAGCAGCAGAGAGATGGGTGATGCTTTGTTCTCACTTTTTTTTTTTTGGTTTGTGATATTGCTTCGAATAGAAGGAAGTATTGTTGTGGGGATTATAGGAACAGGGGACTGACTGGAGTGCCTTAAGGTTAGTTGCTTCGTGCAACTAACCTGTATATAGTCTCTTCTCGCTGACATTTGGTCGGCAAGAGAACTTGGTCTTCTAGTCATCCTTTACCTAGTTACACAGTTCAATTATATCGTAGATTCTGGTAGTCTATTTCATTCATTCATTTATTTAGTCATCATAAGTTAGTTGGTTAATTTAGGTGTCATCTCCGACCCTACAACAGGATTGAGTAGTAATTTTTTTTTTCAAGTGTAGGTAATTTGACGTATATTAATACTATATAGCTACGTTGGGTCGGTAATATCTTTCTGTCCACCACATAACACCATGGGTACATATGTAACCCATCCCACTAACAGACTACAACAGATGCATTCCAGCTTGTGTAAGAACGAAAATTCTAAGAAAAGGTCGATTCGAAGATCCATTGTGCGGAATATCCCCAGGCTGGACCGAGAACACATATACAGTAGTTTACAAAAACAGGTTGCTTTCCCCCATCTTAGCCCCCATTACACTGAAGAAACCTCCTAAGCACAGCAAACTACAGGTTCCTTGCTAGCATTAGTCGCGTCCCTACGTTTATCGAGTAAATAATGTCAGTAAGTATCACGACTACGGCTGGGAAGGCTGGGCGTAATCAAACAAACATACCTCTCTTCCAATGTCTCCCAGTGGAAAACAAAAGCTCCTAGATACGCGCCGATGAAAATAGAGATAATGATATAGCCGTTGAAATACATCGCGAGCCTGGGTTTTTTTCGAGTTAGTTCCTGGGTGGATGACCTGTCTATTTATAACAGGACACCGAGCAAAGCAACTGAAATCGTCGACACGCTAAAGCTTGCGGAAAATACGTCGGAGCAAAGTCCAAAACAGAGAGAGAGGAGAGAAAAAGACATACAGCATAACGAAATACGACACCGCAACCTGAATCGTATGTAAGAGCGCCCGGATCGACTGTTCGAGCATACTCGGCTTAGCTTTCGTGAACCGCTTGACAGTCTGGTGGATCGTTGTCGAAGTTGACGTCGAATTCGCCTTCGTCGGGGCCTGGCTTCCGATTAAGCCGGCGCAGCCGCTGGCGGCGGGCACCGCGGGGGCGTGCTTGCGGACGAGGTACCGGTCGTACTCCCTGACAGCGCGGCGCAGGAGCTCGAGCGACATGGTCAACAGGATGACGCCGATGCAGGAGCCCGCGAACATGCCGGGAGAGGTGACGTGCCAGGACGAAGAGAGGAAACACGCGTCGATCGTGTTCCAGTTCCAGAGCATCTGCCATTAGACACGGGGTGGTCAGTTCAGCATACTTTCTTGCCCAACAATATCTAATCTCGCCTGTGTAGGTAGGTAGGTTGGTACATACTGAGATCTTGCAGGAAGGACCCGCATCCGATCCGCCCATGTCCATGCCCATTGGCATGCTCGTGGACGTAGCCGCCGAAGCTGCTGTTGCTGTTGCGGTAGAGGACATGTCCATGGTCATCTGTGTCATGGCCATGGCTTTTCTTCTCGTAGTATACCAGAGAGAGGGCTGCGGTGAGTAAAAACGATAAGGCCAAGTGAGTGATCCGAAATATTTGGTCAGAGAAGTATAAGGGGTAAACACGGATGCGAAATGGGACGCAGACAGTCACTTCTTTAGATATTTATCGCCATTTTCGCGCCACAAGACACCTACATGCCTTATTTATGGCTAAGACAAGCTGAAAAGACCATGGTTTAATTTAACATATATGAAGCAAGGGCGAGCACATTTGAGCATATTGCCACTATATATAGTAAGTGGTGGTCCGCAGGGCGCAACCGACAGCGTGCCCCTTACTACTTAGCTTACAACTCTGCATCATGTAAGGGAGCTTGACGATGTTGGTTGGCCAGTATTCCCGCCGCCCCGCGGTAGAAGTCGTCTAAAGTTGTTAAAGCTGCAAGGCTCGCTATAAATGTCTTAATATTTGAGACTGTCCTACACACCTAGGCTCACTTTAGGTTGAGATTGACCGTCGATGAACGCCCGTGCCCTCCTAAAGAATGGATCGTCCTAATGTAGGGTAGGTAATATTTTATAAGGCTAGGTACCTACATTAGGGAGATCTCTCGACACCATTTTTTAACCTTTCCCAATAGTCGTGTTGTGTAAGCTAGAAGGTATACTATTGACTTACTTCAAAGTTTAACAGATGTGTCTGCAAGTGGTTGACACTGGAGTACTAGTATTCGACAATTTACGGACTACCTAGGATCGCGAAATAACTCGACCAATCAGAATGCCCCGGGCTACCTAGTTGGGGTAGGTTACCAGGAATACCTAGGTACTACCTAGGTTAGGTACTAGGTATGTACTTAGTGGGCTCACCTTAAGACGAAGACTCAAGGACACTGGCGAACAGCTGGCAGCGGAATAAGGGCATAAGCTTATATGCATTTACTTAATGCTTCCGGAATCGGGGGAAAAGCTTTAGCGGCAAACCCACTAACCAGGTAAGAAAATCCAGTTAAGAAAATCCAGTTCAGCCACAATTTCAAGCACCTTTAGACTCATCTGCACTCGACTCACACGGGTGAAATTGGTTTACATGTAACACTCACCGAGTTGGTATATACCTACTTGCAACCTACGATAGGAAATCACACACACACACAAGCTTGCAATGGAGTCCTTCACTATCAGGACCCCCTGCTCCTCCGCTAACATCGGTCCCGGCTTCGATGTCATAGGCTTGGCCTTATCTATATATCTGGAGCTGAACGTCACCATTGACCGGTCCAGGACATCCTCGGACTACCCGCTGAACTGTAGGATCACGTACGAGGGCCAAGGGGAGGACTCGGGCGATGTGCCCTTGGACCCCGCCGCCAATCTCATCACACGGGTGGCGCTGTACCTGCTGAGATGTCACGACCAGCGTGCCTTTCCGGTTGAGACGCACGTGCACATCAAGAACCCAATCCCGCTGGGACGGGGTCTTGGATCGTCGGGTGCTGCCGTCGTGGCCGGTGTGATGCTCGGAAAGGAAGTGGGCGGTCTTCATCACCTGACCGATGACCGGCTATTTGACTTTTGCTTGATGATTGGTATGGCATGCCTCATGCTCCATCTTGTTTCATTGTCCATGGGGACGAAGAAGAAGAGTAAAAGAAAAGGCCAAGTACTAATATGTGACTTACAGAACGTCATCCCGACAACGTAGGCGCTGCCCTATTTGGTGGCTTCGTGGGAACCTATCTCAAGCCCTTGACGCCCGAGGACGTTGCGCGTGTCGAGATCCCGCTCAGCGAGGTGCTTCCTGCACCGGCCGGCGGTCTCGACACCGGCGAACGGCCGCCGGAGCCGCCCCATGGAATTGGACACCATATAAAGTTCCCGTGGTCAAAGGAGATCAAAGCGGTGGCCATCATCCCTAACTTCCAGGTACCCACGGCCAAGGCCCGCGAAGTGTTGCCTAAAGAGTATCCGAGACAGGACGTGGTACGTGTGACCTCTCTAGCCTGCTCTTGGCATGGCAAAGACCGCCTTGACTGACGCTTAAAATCGCTATTAGACATTCAATCTGCAGCGCATAGCCCTTCTGCCCGTCGCCCTAGGACAGTCGCCACCAGACCCAGACCTGATCTATCTCGCGATGCAGGACAAGCTGCACCAGCAATACCGGCAGACTCTGATTCCGGGCCTGGGCGAAATCGTGCAGTCCATGTCGCCGAGCTCACAGGAAGGCCTCCTTGGTGTGTGTCTATCCGGCGCGGGCCCAACTATTTTGGCCCTCGCCACTCGCAACTTTGAGCAGATCGCGGAGAGGATAATCAGCAGGTTCCGCAAGGAGGGCATCGACTGCCAGTGGGAACTGCTAGAACCTGCCGAAGGAACCAAGGTGATTAGGGGATAATCCTTTCTTACCTACCGACTTACCACTGCTCTAATGTAGAGGTCGGTAACGGGAGTCAAAATAAGGCATGAATTTTTATACGACCTGTCCCACCACTCTTGACGGAAAAATAAAAGAATGAACGGAGAAAACAAAAAGAAGGGAAAGAAATGAGCCACAAATTATACACAGCAGAAACACAACTTTAAAAAAAATAGAAAACTCTTGATACCCCGCGTGTGCATTCGCAATGCATGTTTTTGCGAACGAAGAGTATGGGACAACAAATTTCGTATCACGGCAAAGCGGCCCCCCAAACAGGCGATCTACCCGACTGATATACCTACCTAACGCCACCTTTCTCCCTTTTTCTCTCAAGGCCCGAAGCAGGACACATAACCAAGGGAAGAGAAAGGGGGGAAAAAGAAACGTATGATTTGCCCTGCGAAGGGTGTAGCCGATGACACCCATATATATGTATTCCTCCTGTCCCCCCCCTTTTTTTGCATTACAAATGAATTACCATCTCGGTAGTGTATCGTGTAGCCTTATGTGTACGTCCGGGCATTTGAAAAAAAAGAAAAAAAGGAAGGGAAAAGTCATAAAAAAGAAGACACGGAAAGAAATCAAAAAGGGGTAGAGGAGGGAAATTGATATACGGGCAAGAACATGAATGTAGAGTAAGTAGTAATAAGGAGAATAGGTACCTGGATAAAGGGGGGGGAGGGGGGGGGGAACCAAAAAGTAGAGACGAAATAGAGGAAGGGGAGATAGGAATGGTGAGAAATCAATTATTCCAAATCATCAAAGAAAAAAAAGGTAAAACCAGCAAAAAGAAGAAGAAAATGATAAGAGAGATCTGACACTGCTACATATAACAAAACTCTACTTACTATACCATTTTTTTTACCTTACCTTACCTTACCTTACCAACATATTTTTACTTACTTAGTAGATATTTTATGATGATTGTGACAAACGACGACGATTAGACCGGCACTTCACAAAAAAAAAAACCCCCACCCTCCTTTCTCGTCAACTCGCGTAACTTACCTACCTAGATATGTATAGTGTAATTGAAAAAAAAAAGAAAAGGAGAGGGAAAAAAGGGGGGGAGAGGAAGGGTGGTGGGAGGATTGGGGGGTGTTAAAGTCCTACATTGCACTATGTACCTACTTACTAATGTAGGTACTACCACCTACATACATATACATACATAACGCACCTATGGTCTACCTACCTATACTATTATCTTAACATTAGTAGGTACCTATCATATGTATCAATCCTACCCACCTGATCTATCTATCTATCTATCTATCTATCTTAAGTACCTACATAATAAGTAAGAGGTCTACCTACACCACCACTACATTATACTTATGTAGTATGTATGTAGGTAGGTACCTACATTCTGCAAGTCCACTTTCAAAGCCCCCCACCAAATTCCCAATTGGTTAATTCTACGATTCAGCACCAAACACCAACACCAACAACCCCCCTTTTCGCCTTTTCCCCTCCCCCCCCCTTTCTTCAAGTTCTAGACACACCAGACATACCTAACCTAGGCATGTTACGTATGTAGGTAAGGTACAGTACCAAGCTTTTTTTATTATTTTTCTTTTCTTTTCTTTTTTTTCTCCTATTACCTCTTTCTGGAGCATATAACCTATCTACCTACCATTGTTGATTTATAAGGCCTTTCTAAGCTGAGGTGCTTAATACATTTTCCCTATATTTCACCATCCATATATGCACGCTCGGATACATATACACAAAATCGTATCGAGCTCATCGGCCTGTGGTCTGCTGTTCTGCTGTTCTGTTTGTTTTTTCTTCCAGCCCTCCTCGCCCCCTTCCGCCCTTCCCCGAACCAGCCGCTTTCCCGCTCGGCCTTAATAGAGACCAGATATAGGGGGAGGGGGGGGGCACATATCTAGATACCTGGGTACATACTTAGGTAGGTGGGATTCAAAACCCTAGCCTGGTGTTTAATAGGCCGACGTCATATACTTTACTATTCTCGAATTGCATCTTTGAATTTCCTTTTTTCCCGACTTTCTGTGGATTATACTTCCCCCCGTTCCTTTGCTTCCCCTTACCCTCCTCTCTCACCTGCCCCGTCACGAAAACACGGTCCCTTCGCTTAAAGTTCAGCTCTATGCACGCCTGCGCACCCGTGCGGACACTAGTCATTCGTTTCCTCATACTAGCTGCTCTTTGGTCTTGGCGTTGCTCATTTTTTAAACTGGGGAGGCACCTTTTGCTTGTGTGATTTTATTTGGGGCTGGCATTGGGCTTTTCCCCTTGTCAGATCATCTGTGAAAATGTACGCCATACATTGGGGGACGAACCATAGGTATATATGTGTATGCAGATGCAACGTTCCCCCCCCTCATGGATCGTTGATCTCCATGATATTCGGCCGGACGCCGGGGGCAAAGGGAAGGTGCCTATCCAGCATGAAAAACAGAAAAGTTGGTAGCTAACATGTGAAATCGACAGCTTTTTTTTCTCGCCAAAGAGGGGGGGGAGGGTAGTATGGTGAGGTTGAAGGTAAATGTGAGGAACTGGGAATAGCTTGGCGGGATTGGTGGGATACCTAGTACCAAGTGCCTAGGTAGTACTGTGGGGAGCTGAGGTCTTCCGGATGTCGCTTTATTAGTGTACAATCTTTTGCTCTGCGCCTCCCGGTTGGTAGCTACCCCGGCAGGCATTCCGAATGCGTGTGTCACGGCCGGAGCATTACTATCATATGTGCCCATCGCATTTCGTTTTTGATGTCAGGAGGCGGCCCAGTACCTATAGCATTAAGTAATCGCCACCTGGCTATTGGTAACCTAACCGAAAACGCGAAAACAAGAAAGCGAGCCTTCTCAGGTGATAGATAAACTTATGCTGAGAACGAGCCCGAGAGAGATCTGATCTGGTCCCGTAGGTCTCGAGCCGCCCATTCCCCACTTATCATGCGCGACTATGTAATACATAAACAGCTGCAGAACGTAGTATGGGGACTGAGGCGCTTGTACCTACGCAGAGCATGCCATGTGTAGTAAGTGTCTGGGCACGCTCGGCGAATCGTCTATAAACACACCTAGGGGGCCACGAGATCCTGTTTGATACACAAGCGCCATGTATGTATGTAGAAGGAGTGACCAGGAAAACGGGCTTAAGGCAGCTCTAGCGTCGTATCCGCACTCGGCTGTAGTATAGTTCGTTGCTGGCTCCTTGGCTTAGTGCCGGAAGGCCTGTCATGCTTTTAGATCCCGTAAAGCGAAATTTGGCATCCGCAATTCTTCTCCCAGTTCCTGGGGTTACATGCCGAGGGTGACTGGAATGCCATGGAGCTAACGGTCCCAGCTGAACGAGTGGTCTAATCCATCGTCGATGATGACCAAAAAGGACTTATAGGTGCATGGTGGCGGTAGATACGTCGGTATATAGAGGGAGTCTCCCACGACTGTGCTACGTAAATGGCCTACTAGCACAGCCTGGTCCTCTTTCTCGCTAGGCTTGGCAACCTTCCTGAAGGTATCCCCTCGTTTGCTTGTTTGAAGCTGTCTTAGTACCGAAAAGGCAGACAGGTCAGAAGATGATGAACCGAGCCTTCCTTGCGGCTACTGCCCTGGGGGTAGCGTCGGTGATGGCCCAGAATACGTGCGACATCGTGGGAAGCCAGACGGGGATCACGATGCTAAAGCCTTTGACCATAGACTATTCCAATGAACAGACAGAATACTGGTCGACGGCATGCGGCGACCTAAAGCCCACATGTATCCTCACACCGTCCACCGCAGATGAGGTCGCCGCCATAGTCTCCGTCCTACGTAATAACAACGAGACCTTTGCGGTCAAGTCCGGTGGACACAACCCGAACAATTGGTTTGCCAGCGTCGCCAATGGTCCACTTATCTCGACTAAGAGCCTCAACGAGATCATTTTCGACCCTGCAACCGAGACAGTGAGGGTCGGACCGGGAAACCGTTGGGACGAAGTATCTGCCGCGCTTGACGGAACTGGGTATACCGTTGTCGGTGGCAGAATCGGCAATGTCGGCGTCGGTGGTTACCTGCTAGGAGGTTAGTAGAAAGAGACCATAGCTGGAGATGCACAAGAGTCTGTCGACTAATCTTTGCCTATCAACAGGGGGACTAAGCTTCATGAGTACGGAATACGGCTGGGCTGCCAACTCGATCCTCGAGTTTACCCTGGTGCTAGCGAATTCATCCATCATTACCGTGTCGGAGTCCAGCCACCCGGATATCTACATGGTGCTGAAAGGCGGCGGGAACAACTTCGGCATTGTGACTTCGTATCTTCTTCAGGCCTACCCTCAAGGAAATGTCTGGGGAGGTAACATCGTCTACGACGCGACGCCAGAGAATACAGCTGCTATCCTCGCAGCTGTGCGCGACTTCACCGAGAACTACCCCGACGAAAAGGCGGGCATCATCTTGACTGCCGAGCGGACGCTGGCCACGCTTGCGGATATCTGGATCATATTCTTGTATTATAACGGACCCGAACCGCCGTCGGGTGTTTTTGACGGCTTCACCGCTGTGCCGCATTCGATAAACACGGCCAAAACACAGACGATGAACGAACTAGTCAGCGGAAACAACTGGGCTCTGGTGAAAGGCAGCGTGTACACGATCGGAACCGAGTCGATGCCGCTACCGACAGGGGCTGACAAGCAGGAGGTGATGCAGTCGATTTACGACCATTGGGTCAACGTCAGCGACACGGTTAAGTTCGTGCCAGGGCTGGTCGCCAGCATCGCCTTCCAGCCGCTGCCCAAGAAGATCGCAAGCCTGGCGAGGGAAAAGGGAGGCGACATGCTCGACCTCGACGACGACATCGACCGGATCGTGGTGGAGCTGGACTACAGCTTCTGGTTCAACTCGGACTACGCCAAGATCGACACGGCAATGCAAGACACGTACTCGGTTATCCAGTCGTTGGTGACGGGCTACCAGCAGAGCGGCTCGCTCCCCACCGACGTCTACCTGCCCCTCTTCCAGAACGACTGCTTCTACCCGCAGGATTACTTTGGCCGGCTGAGACCCGAGAAGCTGGCACTCGCCCAGAGGGTGCGAGCTGATGTCGATCCGGATGGGCTCTGGAGGGACAGGACCGGCGGGTTTAAGATCCCGTCGTGAGGGTATAGCTGTCTGAACCCTATCGTACTGATAGAGAATGTGGTGTAGTTCACGATGGTAGGGGTGGTAGCTCAATATATAGGCATATTTGATACTAGTACTTAAACATACATAGTAGTTGGAATAGGAATAATGGTTGTAAGGAAGATGGATTTTTTAAGTGCATCAATTGGATAGGACTGCCCAGTACCCAGGATAAATAAGTTCTTCCAATTGGATGAGGTATTAGTCATCTCACAAATGACTGTCTTTCTTTGAAGCGTTGAATCTGAATTCCAATTGGAAAGTGACTTCATAGGTGTAACTCTTTTTCCTTTTCCTTTTCCCTTTTCTTTTCTTTTTTTAATAGGCTAGGTACCTAGGTAAGTGGAGATAAAAATAGCTTTCCCTTCCATCATTACCTAAGTTCCAATTGGAAAGGTTAGTGCGGGGCACTTGACAATGCCCGCTAAACTTAAACCCGCATGTTGTACCTAGGTAGAGAGGGTCATGGGCATGGGCACTGTTTAAATTTCTGTTCGTCGTCGCGAATGGATAGATGCTAGTAATCGCACTGAACTAACTTCAACTAGGTACTAAACCTTAGTCACCTCCATCTAACTATTACCTACCTACTACATACTACCTACTCCCTCCCCTGATCTACTACTTACCTCCTCTAACTTAGTATACTACGCCACCATCATCACTATCTATTTATTTATTTCAAGTTTTTCTTTGATTCTATGCATATTAGGGTAGGCCACCATAGGTAGCAACCGAGTGCGCATGACATAATCCACCTAGAAGACACGTCTCGAGGCCATGGATTTCCTCAAGTCGGCGGTCGCATCCGCCATCGCCCAAGGACCGCCCTTCCCCTACACCTTTGGCGACAAGGTCGACGTCGATTCCTCCATCTGGACCCTCTACAATGGCACGCGCCGCGCCGATGGCTCCAACTGTAGCATATTCTCCTTCGATGTACCCGCCAACCGCTCGCGTCTGCCGCTCGCCAAGAACGCGCTCAAGAAGCTGCGCACCATGCGCCACCCCGGCGTCATCAAGGTCTTGGATGCCGTCGAGACCGACTCCTACATCTACATCGCCACCGAGCGTCTGGTGCCCCTGCACTGGCACGTCCGCCGGAAGAGCTTGAGCCCCGAGACCATCAAGTGGGGTCTGTACAGCGTCGCCCAGACCGTCAAGTTTATTAACGATGAGGGCTCCTCGATCCATGGCAGCCTGCGCGTTGGGTCCATATACACGTCCGAGAGCGGCGAGTGGAAGCTGGGAGGGTTCGAGATTCTGAGCAACATCAAGGATGACGAGGCTATAATATACACGTACGGGAGCATGGTGCCCGACTCGAGCAGATACACACCGCCCGAACTGGCGCGCTCGGGATGGGACGCCATCAAGCAGGGCCCCCATTCGGCCATCGACGCCTATAACTTCGGTACCACGATATTCGAGGTATTTAATGGCGATTTCTTAGGCGCCGACCAGGCTGGACAGACGAAAGGTATACCGCCGGCCATGCATGCGAGTTACAAACGCCTCGTGAACGCGAACCCCAAGGCCAGAATTGCCGTAAAGACTTTCCTGGAACAGGGACGGCGGTCCGGTGGCTTCTTCGATTCATCTCTAATAAAGCTTACCGAGGGCATCGATAATCTGGGTGTCAAGTCGGAAGAGGAGAGGGAGCAGCTATTAGACGACCTAGACCATCTATCGGATGATTTCCCGGAAGATTTCTTCAAGATGAAAGTGCTACCAGAATTACTGAAATCTGTTGAATATGGCGGTGGCGGGCCGAAGGCGTTTGGCGTAGTCATGAAGATATCTACGAAACTGACGAATGAAGATTTCGAGGCTAAGGTTCAGCCCGTGGTCATCCGGTTATTCACCAACCCCGACAGGGCCATAAGAGTGTGTCTGTTGGATAACCTACCGTTGATGATAGACAGGCTGCCCCAGAAAGTAGTCAATGACAAGATATTTCCCAACATGGTATCTGGCTTTACGGATCTCGCCCCAGTCGTCCGCGAGCAAACACTTAAATCGGTTCTCGTTATTATCAACAAGCTATCAGATCGCACCGTCAACGGTGAGCTGCTGAAGTATCTAGCTAAGACGGCCAACGACGAACAGCCCGGGATCAGGACAAACACCACTATTTGTCTTGGCAAGATCGCCAAGAACCTCGGCTCCTCGTCCCGGACCAAAGTTCTCATCGCCGCATTCACGCGGTCCCTACGCGACCCCTTTGTGCATGCGCGCAATGCCGCTCTCTTAGCCCTAGCCGCCACGTGCGAGTTTTTCGCCGAGGAAGAATGCGCGACCCGTGTCCTGCCGGCTATCTGCCCGTCCCTGGTCGACAAGGAGAAGCTCGTGCGGGACCAAGCCAACAAGACGATGGATGTCTACCTGCAGCGGATCCGCAAAGCCGCTGCCAGCATGCCGGACACGGTGCTCCCACCACCGCAGACCGCCGAGGCCGCTGGCCCGCGCATGAGCACCCCGCAGCCGCACGAGGCGTCCTCGTCTTCGTGGGCTGGCTGGGCCATCTCCTCGTTCACCAACAAGCTCTCGGCCGCCTCGGGCGAGATGCAGCCCACGACTACCTCGGGCAGCGGGGTGCCCACTCCTACCGCCATTTCCCCGCCCCCGCATCCTCCTGTAGGTGGTGGCGGTGGTCTCGACCCCCGGCGTGTAGCCTCGTCCTCGGCATCCACGCTCCACCGTCAAGCTGTCAAGTCACCCTCAGCCTCTCCGGCACCCCCGCTATCGCGCAGCTCGTCTACCACCGCGGCGGACGCGTACTTCAAGGATGAGGAGGAAAACGACGACGCCAACGCGTGGGGCGACATGGATGACGGGAACGGAAATGGGGACGGGGGATTCTTCGATGCTCCTTCTTCTGCTACTACCACTACTACTACAACAACACATACTACCACCACGACCACGAATAATAGCAAACCCTTCGACGACGACGGCGCCGAGCCCGACTTTGCGGGGTGGTTAGCCGCCCAGGCGCAGAAGAAGGCGGGAACACCGGGAGGCAAGCCGCTGCCCAAGGGGCTCAGCAAGACGACGGGGTCTCTGACCGCGGGGGCAAAGAAGAAGACCCCTACGGTGACTAGCAAGAAGCCCGTGGTGGCGAAGAAGATAGACATGAAACCAAAGGAGACGGGAGATGATGACGATGGGTGGGGCGATGGGTGGTGATTTGGGAGGAGAAGGGGGGGGTTGATATAACAAAACAAAAACAAGGGAGGAGGATGAAAAGAGGTCTAATTTAGACCCCTAAGCTACCTGATTTTAGCACCATGGCGGAGAGAGGAGAAAACGAACGAACGAGACAATGCATTGTTCCATTACGGGGATAAACTGATCTGGGTTTGGATGGAAAATATGAAAGTTTTTGTTTTAGGAGAGAAAGAGGGTAAAAAGGGAGGAGGGGGAAGGATCACATCATATCATACCATCTACCTATATATAACATATCTAAACGACCACGTATAAATGACGAAAGGGCATTGAATAAAACCTGAGGCAGGAGAGAAAGAAGGCAAAAGGGAGAATAGGAGAGGTGGAAAGGGTTCCGTAGTATAGGTAGTAGTAATACTAGTAGTATTGATATGTATATATCATGTACCTGCCTACCTATCTTATTATCTATCTTATTATCTATCTATTTATTAATTTAGTTTTACCCATTTTGTCCCCTCCACCTAACCCTTCCGGGACCTTACACACATACACACACTTAAGTAGTTAATTTTATGTTAGATTAGGTTAGGTTAGGGGGTTTACCTAACCTAGGTTTTTATATGAAGAGGGGAGGGAGGTATTGTGAGTACATTAGGTAGGTTAGGTAGGTTAGGTAGGTAGTGAGAAGAATGGAGGGACGAGTTTAAAAAAAAAGAAGCTCAACCCCTATCATACTCAAAAACCACACAAAACAGAAAATTGCCTTCATATGTAATCCTAATTATTTCGGAGAAACCATCTAATCTATCCTTCTATTCCAGGGATAGTACAACACCTTGCTTCTACTACTGATACTTAATCTACCTGATTAGCTTGTTTTTTTTTGTTGTTGATTTGGTTATGACCCTGTCCGGACTTGACGAATGGAATAAAAAAATCAGTACCTTTCCCGTTTCCCCCTATTCCCCTGACCTTATTCCGCTTCCGATTACCGATCGCCCCCCTTTTCCCCGGACGCCAAGCAAGTACAAAAAAAAAAGGAATACACCAAATTCATGCAAACAAGAAAGAAAGGGGGGATGAGAAAATTGTTCACAAGACAAGAAAAGAAAGGAAAAAAGTCCGGCAAGACAATTAAGGTCCGAGGCCATGTATATACTCCCAAGAGGGCGGGCTCGAACTTATACCAGCACCGTAGTAGTCATCGTAGTAGTCATCATAGTAGCTATCGTAGGAGTCATTGTAGGTATCGCTACTGTAATCATCAGTGCTAGTGTCACCAGATGAAGAAGTTTCTTGCGGGCCCCCCTGCTGTTCACTCTCTGTTTTCTTCGGACCCAAAGGCTATCTGGTTTCCGAATAGTCGTTTAGCGCAACACAGACGGCGCCGCGGTGGTGGCCGTTGTACTGGCGGATGACCTGCTGGCTGCCGAGCTCCCACAGGCGCGCGTAGTGGTCGCTGCACGCCGTGACCAGGTACGCCGAGTCGGCGCTAAAGGCGCAATCCCACACCCAGCGCTGGTGACCCGTCAGTGTCGCCTCTAGCGGGTACGGCTTGGGGCTCTGATCGCTCGGCCCGTCCAGCGGTGGTGGCCGAGGCAGGATACCGTTGCCGTTGCCGTTGCTGTTGCCGTTGACTGTTGCGGGGGCTTCGATGGGGGGTGGAGCAGGCGCCTCAGGGTCCACCCGCGTCACTTCCCAGATCTTGGCGGTGTGGTCCGCGGAGCATGTTGCAAGCTTCTTGACATCTGGCGACAGGATTATTCGTGTGATGTACTCTTTGTGCGCCGAGAATTGGGTCACGGGTACAAGATTCGTCCTGTCGTAATTTTGAAGCAAATTCCAAACAAAAACATTTCCCTGCAATGCCATGTTAGCCATGCTCGCTCACCTAATCGAATAGTTCTCCGCAATAACATATTTATACGTACAGCATTGTTGGCGGCGCATAGCAGGCTTCCATCGCTCGCGACAGTAACGCTCGAGACGGACACGTCCTCTTCGGGTATCAACTGGTGGGGGCAGTTGTTCTCGGCCAGATCCCACACGCGCACACTGCCGCCACGATCGCAACTGATGATCTCACCCTGGTTAGGGTGGATGACAACATCGTTTACAGCGGAGCCGTGGTTATAGCTTCGCTGGATAGTGCCGCTACGCGTCTCCCAGATCTTCACGGTGCCGTCCTCGGAGCTAGTCACCATCCATTTGCCCTCGCAGTGGAAGGCGACCCCGGTAATATTCCCCGTGTGTCCCTCGAAGGTCAAGAGGGGGTTCGGATTAGTGGATTTGATATCGTAAAGCTTAACGGTGTGGTGGCCGGCGGCAGCCAGGAAGCGCTTGTCGGGCGAGATGCAGAGGCGGTTGACCTGCGAGTCGGGATGTTGGATGGTGCGAGAGCAGATGCCAGACAGGGCCTCCCAGAAGCTTTACACGGGTATCTGGGTTAGATACAGCATAAAATGTGAGTTCCATCATCGAGCATCACCACATACCGGATCGTGTGGTCGTAACCAGCTACACGGCAGGCTGGTTAGCTTGGACACTTGTACAGGCGGGAAGACTGAAGGGAGCTCTCGAACCTGTGCAAAGAATAACAGACATAATGTTTACGGAGCAATTGCCATTAAAGGTACTCAGATCTGATGGATGAAGCGATGTTGGTTGCAAGTCAAGCAGTAAGAATGCGTGTGTTTCTTGTTGGAAATGTTGGTGGGAAAAGAGTATTGATTGTGAAGTTGGGGGGGGGGATGAAAAGGGTGAAGATTGAAGCTTTGCCATTGAGAACCGACGGGTTGGCTTAGCCCCACGATAGCTTACCTACCTAACCTAGGTAAGTACCTACCTACGCTATCGGCCCCACATTCGATAAGCACAAACCTACCTAACTACGTACCTAAGATTAGGTAATCACACACGCTAATCTTATATTGACCCTTTCTATAATTGCATAGGTAGGTAGGTAGGTGTTGTACCTTTTATCTGCATATGATTATCTTACAACCCTGACGTACTGAGTCTACCTACACCTCCTCCCCCTATTCTCATCATCATTCATACTTATCAATTTTTCACCTTCAAGGTTTCCACCCTCATTCACCTTCCAACGTCTTTCCCTCAGGAATACCACCAAATGCTGGTACTTACCTACTACCTACCTACATAACTTTCCCAACAGAAACCTCATCAACCCTTGGAGTTTTCGAGTCGTTGAGTCCTTTTCTCAGGGGCCGCTCTGTCGGAACGTTAGGTAGATCGAAACCCCCTACCTAGGTTAGGATCAATATCAATATTTGCAAAGCGGTTTCCTGCGTCAAATGTTGCATCGGACGATTCTAGGAGTTGGACCGCTCCTGCATAAATACGGCCGCCAGTCATCCATGTCTCTCTCCATTGGCCTATGATTCTTGAGATGGCCCCAAATCTCCAGATTGTCGATAGCACAGCATGGCTTCGTGTCTGGGTTGCCGCATCCGACGAGCTTCCTGCGCCCTATTTCGCCCCTGGCCGGTTCCAGAGATCGTAGGCCATCGCTCGGAACCGTCTCCCAATCCAGCGTTGTCTCCAAGCACCGTCAGCCCGGTTCCATGCTGTGGCAGGTATAGAGATCCGTTCGACATCGGGATCCGATATATTACTTGAGAGCAACTCTCACCTTAGATCAAATCCCGCCCAAGGCGAGAGTAGCTTCATGTATGAGAAATAGGGGTAGGTGTTTATCAATTTGCTACCAGCCTAGCACAGGCCCGTACCTTGCTTCGAGCACAACATATGAAATTGACATGGGCATTTCCCGATCCGAACAACGATTGAAGTACACCACAGGATCGTATAACCCTGCAAGATCAGAAAAATCTCACATGAACTCCATCAACCTAGGTATCGCCCTGCTTCGATACCCGTCTCCAATCATATGATCACCCGCAGCACTTCGCACCTCATAGACCCCCCCCATTGGCCAGCAATGGGCGGTGCAGATCAAAAACCGAGCCAGCTCGCATCAACCTCCTAGTATCCCGAGCCTCCCCCTAACGGCCAGACCTACGCGAGGTCGTAGAAGACTCGGCCTTGTCCCTCTTGGATGCGTCCTTCCTGTCTTTCTTGTCTTTCTTGTCCTTCTTGTCCTTCTTTTTCTGGTTGTCCCGTCTGGAGTTCGAACCGCCACCGACAACCTGGCCCCCACGTTGCATGCTGGACACCATAACGGTCTTAGTGCCGTTGCAACTTGGACATACCGGCTGACTGGAAGCATCTCGTTAGCATTGAATATTGGGGTTTATACTGGGGCTCTCATACTCTCTGCAGTAGCTACCACGGCATGTGGGACACGTGTCCCACGTATCGCCTCTAATGCTGAATACGTAGTCCTCGCTGTATTCATATGGGTCTTCTGTTGCAGTGTACATGGCTCCTGGATATTCTTGGCCCATGATGAGATTGAAACTAACTCGAAGAAGCTGTTTGACTGAACGATTCAGGCAAGGTCCAGATAAGTGTGTTCCGTTGATTGTTCGTTGCTGCCCGGAAATGAAGTATGGAATCTACGGGACAAAATGCCACCTTTATACACACAGGTTGAGTAGCATGAGGACTAGAGATGGCGATAACCCCACGATGTTTTGTTCAACCCAGACCATTTCCCGAGCTACGTTGGGCTCACCGCCTCGAGGAATCTGTACTTCTCATCACCCGTGGTTTGGTTACAACACGCTACTGTGGGAGATTGGTCGGGTGATTGATCAGCGTTGAGGCTCCTCATAGTTGCCTTAAGCTACGGAAGACGAGGCAACTGCGGACTCTCGATCTAACAATACGACTCCGGTCACCGAACTACTTAGAGACGGATGGTCTATCTCTCTGTCACATAGGTCGGCACACGCCCGCACTCGGCTTCCTTCCGTGGTCAAGGGAATATGTATTGGAGAGCATTAGCTTCAAATATCGGGCTTCAACTGATGCTGTAGTTCGCCCATGCTTTCTCGGAGAGGAAGTCAATGCGCAGGCCGGTTATGGGAGACCTCGTGTGCTTCCGCTACGTCGACAGCGTTCGGCAACATCTGACATGAGTACTTTGAGTGAGAGTCTGGTTTCACAGATTCTGCGTATACCCTTGTGGAATACTTTCTCAGCTACCCTCGAGTCCGACAGCGGCTAACGGCTAATTGCAGGAAGTCATACCCTATGCCATGAGTTATCTCATTCAACCATATAGGGTGAAACACGTTGCCCGTCATATCATCCCGAGCACAGAACGGTAACTGCTCAAATTTGGGATGAAGCTTGGTGTCGAGGCTCCCGGTGCCTGCGTTTTCATATCACCTTGTGTTCTGTACTTGTCTTCGCAAACTGCTTCAAAATCGGAGTACAGTGATAGTGCGGTATCTCGGCCCGTGCTCGCTAGAGACGGTTCCCACGTCTCCTTGAGCAGCATCGCCTTGAGGTTCCCTGCCGATCAGGCCGGACTCCGGCCGATAATTCGTTTAATATCGAGCCTCGACGCGTGGCCGGTACACTAGGTCATACTGGAGAGGATAAACTCTCGTCGAATTTCGGATCGAATGGACATAATTCCATCATGCCATGCCGGTCGTCAGGCATGTCATATGTTCTTTGTGAGCCGACGGGGACAGGCTGTGCATCAATAAACGTGCCCCTATGTTCTCTTGTGAGACCTCCTCCTTATCGAAGTCAACTCTATTTCTCCTACCTTTCGATAACTAGGATATCTCGACGGCAAACTAAGGGCCTTGTCCTTCTGTGATGATATGTATACTACATCGAATCCACATCCGATGATCGGGCCAGCGGAATTCGAAGGGTGCATACCCTCCCTTCAAGTCACTAGGTATATATCGTACCGATCTAACCTAGAGGTTTCAGCTTAGATCCGAGAAGCTGGTACTTTTGTATCACATTTTCTTCGCCTTAGCTACGTGATGTCGGCCATATAGTTCGGGATGTCGTGTTGCCACGCGGATGACGTCTACTAACACACAAACGTCCAGACCCTTTAGGCGGTCAGGAACTCCAACCAGGTCGATAAGGGGGAAAGGAGAGGACTCCGGCATCTCCAAACATCGGGGTTCTGAAAGTTATGCAAGGCTCCGGGGCAGGCTCTGCCCATTGGTGAGACATGGGTTACGGGTGTGACTTGGCTCAGAACGTTACCCACCTCATCTTCTCTACCCAATCCTATCACGAATCCATCTTTCACCGATAGAGTGAAGGCATCATCATGCTTTCATGATATAGTCGAGGATCGTCTGTACTCATCAGAACAAAAGCAAAACTTCTCTCCCAAGTGCTGATCTCGGTCTTACTTCCTCTTTTCCCTCTGTCCTCTCGCTGCCGTGCTCTATGAACTCCTCGGCCCATTCGCTGGCCACGATCACATTGTCAGAAGGACAATCCAAGTTTTGGCCCCGTGTACTTCTATCGGCAATTCTTACGATTTCCTTCCGCCTTATTGATCCTCCTAGCACGTTTTCTTTGTTCACGGGATTCTCTCCTCCTACAAGGTAACATCTAGCGAGCCGAGCCCAGGCTCACTTGAAGCCATCGTGAGCTCACCCCACATCCCATGTCCGTTTTACATTCCCGACTGTTTGGTTCGGCCGAAACGCCGCTGACGAATTACGTGGTAATAGCTGCCGGTCGACCCAGACCACTCGATAATCATGATAATCCCATCATGAGACTCGAGTGATCAACCCCCACGTGTGTCCCGCTTCCCACGTATCGGCAAAGCCGTCTTGCCCCGCGGGACGCAAACCTGCAACCTCGGTCAAGGCAGGTCTGGTGAGGGGAAAATAGATGGCGTAAGGTGAGCGGTCCTACCATCTTTAGTTCGATCATCACTGGTTCTCGGAGTCATCAGGTTTGAATATCGACCATACCTCTCACCTGACCATGTTGTTCAGAATGAGTGGGCGTGATCGTCGAAGGCCGTCAGGCTCTGGATATGGGCTATTCTCGCCTCCTCGCTCCAAGTCTGGCGTTATCTATCCTGGGAGCACAGACACGGAACCGCCGAAGGGTCTGTGTCAAGGAAGGACTATCACTTAAGCAGCCGTAAAGTCAGTACAGTTATCCACGACGGCAAAGAGGGGAAACTTTCAGCCTAGTAAACATTCTGAAGACTTATGCTCTGGGAAACACATTCCATTCGTTTCCCATTTTTGAATCTGTTATTGGGAAAATGATCTTCTGACCCTCTTTCCTAGCTAGCGCGCCCCCTTTCCACTCCAGGCGAACTCGCCATGCGCAAGACGCCGCTATGGCATGTCCTTATTGGTAATAACTATTTGGCTTTTTGTGGCTTTGGTCTTTTGACAAAACGTGTTTGTAGCAGTAGTAATGGCAAAAGCGATGCGCCAATCTCTAATTTGAGAAGGAATGCATACACAGAGGCAGGATAGGGGGCATATGTTAGGTCTGAATTCAGTAAAGCAACCATGAGCGATCGATTCAAGTCACCAGAAATCTGGGGTATAATGTAAAACTTTGTTATTCTGTAAGGGGGCACGAGTTACGTGTTGATGATGAGGAGGAAATATCAGCGTTCGAGAACAACGATCCAGAAAAATGGTTTCTTTGGGACGGGAGCAAACATTCCTTCTCGGTGCTATCACTGGACGAACGAATGAACGGACATCTGGAACCACGAGCTTGACTTATCCTGTTATATCTGGCTCCCACGACTAGCACCGAAGCAGTCAGATACGTACATACACACATACACACACAGATATATATATCTTCAACTACGTCATAGTCTTCTTATGGTAGATCGACCATGTACATGCCATACCCAGACATGTGGAAGCTCAGAGATCTATAGCCTCCGCCTGAAACACACCATTACCTACTCCCCCTTTCTTCTGTATGGTTAAGTCTCTCATATATATTTAGAGAGAGGGAGGGAAATAGGGAGGGAGACAGGGAGAGACGGTCATCCCCCATATATATATATTGTGTATGTGCTTATGTGTATATATACCTCCCTGCAACTTGCTTCGTTACGTTATCCTAGTTAGATTTTATCAATGAACAAAAAAATTTCAAGAAAGTAGGTGTATGTGACAAAGAGAAAGAGGGAGAGAGAGAAGCTTAGTTTCTCACTATCGCCCACACCGCATTCACCCATATATCTATATATTCTTATTGGAGACGGGCTCTCGGGCTCTCTCTTGCGTAAAGAAGGACTTTAAAGAAAAGAAAAGAAAAAAAAAAGGGGGGGGGGGGGAGGTATAGACATAGCATCCCCCTCTTCCCTTTTCCCTTTTTCTGTTCTGTACTATAAAACCACGATGCGAAATCCTTACCCCCCCCCCCAAACCTTCTTCCCTTCCACTCACGTATGAAGTGCCTACTTACCATCCCTAAACTTGTTTGTTTGTTTTCTCAATATCCCGAATTTCCCTCCAGAACAGAATGTCTTTGCATTCACCACCATGCCGGCGATCAAACCCCAAGTTTAGGGGAAAAACTGGTACTTATTTACCTAGGTAAACAACAATCTGCCCCCCCCCCCCCCCTTTTTAAAAAAAAAACGAAAAGAAAAAGAAGAATTTAGTCCCTAACCTTAGATCTGGTAGGTAGGTAGGTTAGAGAATAGAGCAGGATAGGATAGTATAGGATCTACATCATTCTTAATCATCATATCATCATATCATCCAGGGGGAAGAGGAAGAAGCAGAAGGTTTACAATTCAATCTAACTTACCTAAGGTCAAGTTATTTAGTTAAGTTTTCATACATTTCATATGAGAAGAGAAAGTGAAGAAAAATACAGAGAGAAAGACTCAATATAGGTAGGTATTCTTAACAATAATAATAATCTATCTTCTTTACACCACCACCACCATATCTCCATCTTCCCTTCCTTCTTTCCTTCCTTCCTACACTCCCCATCCCATCCCATCCTATCCCATCTCTTTTAGACACCTATATATATATCATACATACTTAACACCCTCCCCCCCTATACAACCCTCCTGAACATTCTACCTAAATGCCCATTCCGAGCACCACGAGTAAAAGTAGCCAAGTTCTAAAGGAATCAGTAGTTCCATCAATATACCTAAAAAACATAACCCCCCCCCCTCCCCCCCACCCCTTTTTTTTGTTTCTCAAAATTTTGTTTCCGGAACCGGACTTTTTTCTTTTTTTTTTCTTTCATGATTTCTCTCCCCCCCTGCCCCACCCCTTTATCCCTCTTATCTTGCCCATATCTACCCTATTTAACTACAATGAGATGATGAGGTTTAAAAATCTCATCTTTCTCGTTCTGTTCTATTATATACCCCCCCCCCCCCCTTCCCCACCCCAACTTCTCTGGGGTCTATTACGCCTAATTTATCTTTTTCGCTTTCTATACCTCTCCACCATCACGCATGAATTACCTACGTATCCGTGTATCTCAGACACCCATCCAAATAGTAATACCAATCGTCTTCCCCTTTTAAAGCAATAAACGCATTCCCCTGTGTCTCACTCCGTCACGTGTGGAGCGTCTACAAAGAGCATACATACATATAAAGGTAAACACGGGGTAATCTCATTCAAACTGTCGAGTAGAGCCGGTTTATTGTAATTTCCTGTCTATTTACCTATCAACTCGGGATACCTTCTCATCCATCCACGGCTATAAGAAGACGGACCTGATTCCTCATATCAGAAAACAATAAATAAATCATGCGCACAAGCCAAGCTAAGCGACAACCAGGGAAAGAAACGAAAGACAGAATCAATGAAGAAATACCCCCATCATGTAGAGAAACCCTTCGACTCTTCCTGAGCCTGCAAAAGCCAACGCCTCTCACCCCACCATAAAGCTCAATGCCAAGTTGCGAGCAGGAATGTCAGCGAGATCCGCAACGTCCGATCCTCATAATCATTCATCCGAAATAAGCAGACCGGTAAACTCCATTTTAATCCATGCCTAGTCATGACAAATGTGTCTGATACGGGGTACAGCATTCCGAGGCATTCCATTACCACGGAACGATTTAAAAAGGAGCCGTGCTCACTAAGACAGAGAATGCCGCAGCACCTCCAAGAGCAGCACAGCTGACATATGCCGCAGCCTTTGCAAGCCGCAGTCTCTTGGATGGCCGAGTGCTAGTCTTCTGAACAGAGACAATAACAGATTCCTGAGACTCTCCTTCAGCGATATCTTTTTCTTGGGCTGCATGCAGCTTCATGGGTGCTTGCTCCAACACATTACCTGGGTTAGGGTCCTCAGGGCTTAATGGTCGAGGCTGAGGATCAGCTCTTGGGTCCATCAATTCGCCTTCCGTGTGAATATAGCACGGTATCTTGGCAGCATACTGATTAGGGTGGGTCATATCATGTTCACTATCATCAAACGCCTCTTCAAAAGAACGTTTCGCTCCCACAGGAGACTTCTGTATATCAGGAACATCGAGAGCATCAGTGAGCTCGCAATCCGCAGATGAGGTGGATCGCAAATATAGATCTTTTGGCTCCTGGGCTAATAAATCCTTGATGGGAAGACGTCGTATATTGTGACGTGCCTTTGCTTCTGTTGCCAACTTGCTCTGCTGGAAAGCGAAGGCACTGGTCATATCAAAGTCGGGACTCTGGGCCCTGTCCGCGGACAGAGGGGGGAGCTCATCATTACTGGGATTGTTAATGAATCTCTCTCCCGATGCGGACCACGCCGAGTCTTGAGTAGCGCTCGAGGCCCTGAGATTGACAATAGGAGTGTGATCTTGGGCCTCGGAAGTGGTTTCAGGTGCAGAAACCTCGGGGGAGGCCATAGTGTTGGTAAGTTGCAATCCTTCCATGGCTACAAAGTGATTTTGGGTAGGACGTGACACCTCGGACTCGGACTGCAATGTCTCTCTAATAGCTGACACTGAGACTGCAGTTTCATGGAAGGCCACGGCAGCACGGTTGTTCTCCCTCGCAGCGAAATATTCATATTTTCCAGTAATATTGCCAAGTGCATGTGCTCTGGATTCGCTAGGCTGTTGCTTGAAAACTGGCCGGCTCTTGAACATGGCAGCATCGGAAGGACTTGGTTGCCTAGCTTGATGGACAGACGAGGCTGCTGACGCAGCTGAAAATGACGTAGGAGCAAATGGGCCTGCGGGACCAGGAGAGCTTCTGAGAGACCCAGAACCGGTGGCATTCTGGCTCGTGGGACAAAGAACGGTCGGGGGTGCGACTTTCGAAGAAGATAGTAGGGTCGGCATTATATTGTCCGCATCATCGCCCGAAGAAGAGGCGCCGCCCTCAAAGTATGATGGCTTGTTGAGATCTGGCAAACGCCCACATCGATTAGCGCGCAACAAACGAGCTAGGAAAATACAAGTGGACGTACTATCTTCCTCGAATGCATTAGTCTCGTCATATTCATCGCCCATTTCAGATGAGGTAGACTCGTGGTGATCAGTGTCATTGGCATCGGAACTCATCTCAGAATCTTCCGAAGCCTGAGATTCATGTTCTAGGCTCGAATGTCCCAAAAGTTCATCATCATCACTTTCATCGTCGTCCTCTTCATCGTCATCGTAATCGACACGGAACCCCACGTCGTCTCTATCCGAAGTATAATCAGTATCAAAGCCATTATCGGGCTGTTGAGCACCTGTGCTTCCATCATCAACTGGCAAAGATGGGTTAGACACAGCTCGATCAACTGGATGGACGGGAGGGTTTGGAGCCGGAGCATCCAGTTCGGAGTCAGAATCATGGTCAGGCTCCGAAGTTAAGTCAATGAAGTCCGACTTGGCACGAAGCGTCCCAGTCGCACTGGAGCTGGGGTTGAGAAGGTTCGACGGTCGCGTGTCCTCCCCAGTTAGGTAGATAGAGAAGGGCTGACGAGGCGCCACAGCAGCATTGGCCTGATGGATGAGCACCCTGCCGTCTGTCTGCATCTCGAAAACCATATCATTCTCGCTTATTTCACTCATGTAATCTATCTCGTCTTCATCAATGTCGTCGGGAACCGAGAAGGTGCCTTTTGTAGACTTGGATGGCCTAGTGGAGGTTAGTGTCGGCATATACAGGCTATATATCGGGAGGATAAACGGACTGTTGGGCTTTCTCCTCCATAAGGAAATCGACAGAACAAGGGGGGAATGTTTCCTTGCTTCTGAAAATGTCAATCCCGAAACGTAGGATATCACCATTAGTCAGTTTGGTGAGTTTTTGGGCCTCTAGTCTGGTCTCCTTGCCGGCACCGTCGTTGGGCGTGTGGAATGTACCGTGAAGCGAGCCAGCGTCTTTAATCGATACGATCTGGGCAGGTAGTGGTCAGTATATAGACGAGAAGAGTGAACAGGAGCAGTGGACAGGATCAGTGATGATACCTTAGGGCTGGCATCAAAGTTTGCAACTAATTCGGCATGCTGTCGTGACATGACGGGGCTATCGAACCAAGCGTTTTCCCTAGCAGCGACGAATCCCTTCGTGGGAACCTTGGAGGCCCGGCCGATACGGATGGATGGAGCCTTGCGAGTGAGGACAAGGCGTCGTTCGGGCTCGGCGGCAGACTGGGGCAGAACGCCTCGTGGGGAAAGGATGATGGTGACTACGAGAGGCAAATAGAGAAGAAAAGAGGTGGCAATTGTCAGTAGCGGCAACGATATCAAAATAAAGTGCGAACGGCAACAGGAAGTGGTCATAGTTATGGTCACATACCTTCGTCGTCAGACAAGTCATTCGGCGAGGCGTTAAAAACCGCCGCCATCTTGCTCGGCTTGGTAGTGGACGTGTTGCTGGGCGAGAGTTTGACCCGTGGATAGGTTCGAGTCACTGGACGACCGGCAAACTTCTTGTTTCTTTTTGTTTGGCTTATACTAATCCCATCAATGATCCAAGCTCGACAAGTTGTTTTTTTTGTTAGTGGGAGGTTTGTTTGCCTGCGATGGATGCAGTCAGATGTGGTGATCTGTGAGCCGGAGAGCTGAGGAAAAGGAGGGGGTGGTGCGAAAAGAGAGAGTGGGATGAGAGTGAGAGAGAGGGAGAGAGGTCCATGTGTCTGTGTCTGTGTTGGATAGAGGAATGCTTAGAAGTGCAGGTGCAGCAATGGCACCGTTAGGCAGGACTGGCTGTACCTGGCTCTGACTGGGTAGGCCGGAGGTACCTAAGTTAGGTAGGCAATCAGCAGCCTGTGGCAGGCACGAATCGTGGGCAGACCAAGTACCTACCTGTCTGCTTCTTGGTAGGTAAGTACATACTTACTGGTAATAATAAGGTTGGTACCAAGGTCCTTTACACCTAGGTACTTATCTATTCCCTTTTTACCACTAGCACATCCGTAGGAAAGAGAAGCAGGCCTTTCTGCAAACTCCGACGGAAGGCTCGAATCTCTTACTTACATCCTGCAGCCGGCAATCGCAATGTCCTCGGGATACACGAGCTCGATATCTGCATTTAGGCACCTACCTAAACTACCTACCTACATACCTAACCTACTAACCTTTCAATATGTACATAGGTAGTTAGGTGAGAGATACAGGTATGTATATTCAAAGGTTATTACTTAAGTAACCTACCTACCTACATCAATAGGACAAATTATATGACAGACAAGACCAGGCAGCAGATAGCTCGTAGGTTGTCCGATAAAACCCCCCCCTCCTCCCTCCTCCCCCTCCCCCTCCCCCTCCAATCTAAACCCCACACCTGACACCTCTTAAATAGTGCCTAGGTAGGTAGTAAGTACTAAGCACCTACTAGGTAGGTCTTGTCGCAACTCCAGTGACTCAACCCCCCTTCAATCCTGCTTTTCGTCAATTTAATTATCGTTTACTTTTTGAAATTTATTATTCTAGTCGAAGATGTGCCTTTACCACAACATGTGAGGGATTGCATTAAACTAATACCTACGATATCCGGCCAGGTGTTTAGTCGGTAGGCTACCTAGGTAGTAGGTATTTCGACTTCAACGTCACGGCGGCTAGGGGTAAGAGCGAGTGAGGTCATGCTTCATGTTGGTTCCATAATAGTTGGAGCTCTTATCTAAAGTGCACGCCTAACGATAAGGTTGCAAGGATGTACTTCACTTACATGTAGGGATTTCCACGGGGTCTTGCAAGTGCCAGCTGGTGGATATGGGCTGGCTGAGGTACACTACATTGGTACATAAGGCAGCGGGGTGGTAGTGGGGCGAAAGCGGGATGTCGATCAAGTACGTACCCCGTACCGAACTTGGTGTATTCTGTGCATGGCTGCATCAATTCAATAGAGGATCCCTCGTCTTCACGCTATGGAGTGTACTTGTGCAGGTATTTGCAGTACACGAGCTGGACCTGCCAATGAGTCTGATGTTTCTATCCGAACACAGTATTAACAAACAGACTAGCTCGGAATCCATAGGTCGACCTACCGGCCACGTTCAATTTCTTCATTCGCTTTCTAAATTGAATGCACATCTGGGACACAATCGAGCTCCTCTCCTGTTTCCAAGAGGGGGTTTCTCCTGGGTGCAGGTCAATTTGCTGGAACCTTCATTTCTGCTTTAGTGTCCGTACACGATCAGGTGTTCAGGTGTTCTGTGGGCTATAAGATGATATTACCACCTGTAATTGGTACGCTGATGGGAAGTCTTTCGATATCTGCCTACATACAGTCTAGGTAGATTTATTGGAGTACGATAGTAGTTAAGTAAGTACATAGCCAAGTGCTCGGCTGATATTCATTCCCTGTGACACGGGCTTAGGAACTTCTACCAATAAAGTGACCATTCACTATGTACATATCTAGGCCTGTGGGGCGCAGATAGTAACAGGACCACTAATGTCAAATTTCCATTACTACTACATTAGGTTTAGTGCTACCTAACGCGAAACCCCCAAAAAGATACCGTAGGTTAAGTAGTACCTAGGCAGGTTACTTCGAATACCTACGTAATGTTAGGTCTGGTATGTCTGGTACACCGAGCTTGTGCTAAGTACCTAGTAGACCGTTTTCCCACCTCACCTCCCCAGTTATTGATGGTGGCAATAACAGACGCCCTATTTAACCTTAGCCAGTAAGCGCTAGAAGAAAGATGGGCTTCGGTGAGAATGGTCCTAGCGAAGCTTGTGATTCAACTGTTTGCATCATCGCTCTCGTTGCATTACAAAACTGAACTTTGTCTGTTAAGGTTTGCATAATGCATTAAGAACCTACTACGCCATTTCCCAACGGGCTGTGCTCCATACTAAGTACCACTATTACTAACCTCAGTAACCTTGTGTTGCTCTTTGTGGCAAGCTTAGTCTTGAATTAAAAAGAAGAAAAGCCCTCTTTCGCCCTCTCTCGCTCTCCAAGGTTTTGCTCCGAATCTACAATCTGGTCCTCTCTGTCCCTTGTCAATCGCACACCTGACGCCACTGACTGTTGTGTCGTCCGCCTTTCCCCGTTGCCTGCCGTCTTTCGATAATTTCTCGTGCGCTGAATACCTAAGTTTGCAAACAAACCTTCATTCACACAATCCTTTCTGCCTATTGATTTAGATTCTGGTTCCCCCGTTGGTTCAACAAAGTATCAACAAGGCTATTCTTCAAGCCATTCACCAAGCCAGTCTCCAAGCCGTTCTTCTGGAGTAACTGTCCCCTCTGCATATAAAATCTAAGAATCATCCTCATGGAATTTACTTCGCCATCAAACCGCTCATCACTCCAGTGTTTTCATACGAGAAATAAAACCTGAAAACAGCACTTTTCTGCCCTGCATCTCGAACATACGTAACCGATAAAAAACACCTATCCTACCAAAAGACCTTACGCAACCTCGACGAGCCAACATGCGCGACCTGCGAAAGAAGATTTTTCTCGAGAGCGGCAAGACCGTCTCTCGAAAGGCCCGCTCGCGCCCAGAGTCTACACGTGCCTCTCCCGGCACCTCTCCAGTTCCCTCACGCAATGGTTCTCGCGTCACCAGCCGTGCCACTAGCCGATATGCCTCCGAAGAGGAGGACCTGACCGACTCGGACTACGACGACAGCGTGGCCAGCTCTGTCATTAACTCTGACGATGGTCAAGACGCTGTCGTCACCTGGCCCGACAGGTTGTCCTTCCGCATGCAAGCCCTAATTGATCGCAAAAATAGCAGCGCCAAGGGACGAGAGGACACCTTGACTGGCTATACACATATAATCCGGCATCACTATGCTGCCGAATATGTGGAGAACCAGTTCAGAGAGCTTATCCCTGCGCTGCTGAAGAGTGTTCGCAGCAGCAATAGCACCGGCGAGGCTCTTGCAGCGTTAAAGGCCTTGGCAATGACTATCCTCTCCACCCAGTCTGATACTGTCTATGGTCATGTCTATTCAGTACTAAAGAGTGTCTGTCACAACTCGGAAGAGGCTTCTATCAAGGTGGCAGCTATCGAAGCTATGTGTGTTGCCACTGTTTGCGGGGGAGGATCGCTGGCCGAATCGGAAGACTTGATGGAACATCTACTGGAAATTGTCGAAAGTGATGGTCATAGCATTGAGGCTGGCGATAGTGGATCCGTTGTCGGTGCTGCTCTATCAGGTTGGGGGTTCGTTGCAACCAACCTCGACGACCTGCATGATCAGAGCGATTTGGCTCTAGATGCATTTATCGAGCAACTCGATAGCACAGACGTTGATGTCCAGATTGCCGCCGGCACCAATATTGCCTTGATTTTCGAAGCAGCGCGGGAGCACGAAGAAGAGACCGGCGAATCGTGGAACTTGCACTATAACCACCAAAAGTTGCTGCAACGGATGATGGCCCTCGCTAAAGAATCGTCCAAGTCGATATCGAAGAAGAACCGGAAACAACTACACGGGAGCTTCAACAGTGTTCTCACATCAATCGAACATGGCAAGGGTCCAGGGTATTCGACTGCACGACGAATGGCCACCAACCCACACACGGGTGGGAATAAGTCGGATATGAGTCAGGATTACAAAGAGTTCGGGTATCGAGAGAAGATTCGCCTTCACAACATCAGCATGGTCATCGATTCCTGGTCCCTGTCAGCGAGGCTTGAGATGCTCAAACCCATTGTCGGGGGAGGCCTTGCCGACCACTACATGGAGAACCCTGCCATTAAAGATTTGCTCAGCACCGCTCACGTCGAGTTGGTCTCGGCTCCAAAGAAGGGAAATCGGAACGACACGTCGAAAAACGGCCGTGGCGGAAAGACGTCTAGGGGAATGAACTTTCATGATGAAGATTGATGGGAGTCGAATCCGACTTATCATATAGCATATGCCTCAATCCTTGGAGGTCCTTGGGTTTGTGTTATTTTAAAGGGGGGGGAAAGAAAAGAGAAAAGAGAAAAGAAAAAAATAGCGAATGATACATACGATAGGTTCTCGCCTAGTAGCAATAGTGTTAGTGATTAAAACCCTGTGTTAACTGCTATACTTGTTCTATTGTGTTGTTAGTTTATCTAGGTGGCCTGCGGCATTATGCATAAGGTAGATACCTGCCTATCTGTCTGCCCATCTACTGCTACTAGTGATTGATGCTTTGATAGGTATGTAGGTATGTGAAATGTCTCGTAGAAAACCTCGGCTGCTTACAGTGCATTTCACAGGAGAACAAGCACATACACATATACACACGTACCCGCCTCCCTGTACGACGTGATCAGTCGAATCTGTTTTGTCTCTGTTATTTGAATCGTAGTAGGTAGACAGGTGCCTGTGCTCGAGAGAAAGACTAAGTGCCTACCTCTTTGTAGGAGTACATGGCAAGTCATAGCTTCAAAGCTCGTTAAGGTGTGCTCGCCACTGCTAAAAGAATATTACTTTATTGCTTGAAATGTTTCCGATTATTTGATACGTCTAGATAATATGCAAGCCCTATAGACAACACTAAATACATATCGAACTATTCTTAGGCAATAATACTTTTAATACAAGTCTGAAGACAATAAGTGCTGTATGAAATTGTACAGTTAGCTACCCGATTGCAAATTATACGAGGTTGGCACTTGTCACCCCTATGCTACAAACCCGTCGATGCCTCTTACATACAACAAGGTACTTAAATAGGTATCTTGGTAATAAGTAAAACCCATTTACTGAGGTCTAGGGACGAGGAAACTCGAGCAACTCGGGATCGTCAAATTCTAGTAGCATATTATGAGTTAAGAAAGATATTGTCCTATAACATCCCTTATATTTCATGGACCGGGACAGCCTACCACGGGGTGAGTTATGGTTCACAGGTAGTGGCAGGTTGGCATAAGTGAAGTCTACCTTTCCTATCAACCGTCGTCTTCTAGGCCTTTGGGGTGCCTGTTTCAACTATGGGAGTGTCTTGAAATAGAATAGACGGTGCGGTCCTTCGGTTATTAAGGCACTGAATGCTAGAAGGCGTCGAGGTATCCCAAGTACCTACCTTTTGCATATTCGGGGGTATTGTCTCCTGGAATGCTCAGGGAATATTTACAGTAGATACACTGCGCTGTCCCAAACCTTGCCATGACCGGCTGACCATCACGGCTTCTCTAGCGACACCAGCTCGTCCCCCCGTAAACCTAGTACGTCTACTACGAGATCTTCTTCTTCTGCGGATAGCCTACTTACTAGCCAGCACACAGACTTCTGGTTGCCCGCTTCGCCGCAAAAACACGGACCAGAAGAAAGGGCTCTACCTAAATATATGAAAAGCAGCCGCAGCCCGGCCCGGCCCACTCACACCCGCAACTGCGCCGGAGACGTTGTTCTGGCACCGCACACTGCGATATATTCTTTACGCTTAAACCGAGTTACGAAAGCGGCTCTCTAGACCCCCCCCCCCCCCCCCCCCCCCTCTTTTTATAAGCAAGGCAAAATATCTCCGTTGTGATGGGTGAGTGGGTGGGTTAGGGGGGGGCCTAGAAATACATAGCGAAATCTGTTGTCTGTTGGTCAGGCGATCGAGAGCCGTCTCGTCTAAGGCGCGGACGTGTTTCCCCCCCCGGGTCTAAATGCCCCCCTTTGCCGAGGCGGGGGAGTCCGTGGCGGCACTGGGTTTAACGCCCCCCACTTCCCTCCCCCGGGGGGGGGCATCTTCGGGGTTCCTGCTGGGGGGAGGATAGTCCTCAGAGGGATAACTAAATGGTAACATGTTGAGCGTGTCTATGGTTGTTGTGCTGGAATATTGGCAGTGCTAGTTGACCTCTTGGTGCGAGTCGATAGGGTGTTTAGATGTCGCAATGTATGCCCTCGTAATATCTTTTATTACATAAGTTTCAACGTATCCTTATACGATAGAGTGGACGAGGGATCGAACTCGAAGGTGTCTTCACTCCTACTTGCCTAGACTAAGGCAGCCACAGTCTGATAACAGGATATACGATTCTATACACCGTAGGCAGGTAACCAGGAACAGCAAATAAACCGCGAATCATACCGTATTTACCTTAACTACATAACCTCGACTATATCTGCAGTTTCCGGGTACCAAAAACGCCAGAAATTTAAGCCTGTCCCTTGACGAGCGAATAGCGAGGTCCTAGAACGTGTGATATTAAAACCTGCAATTCATCAAAACTCCCCCGTCGATATATGAACTACTTGCTCAACTTGGATAACCAGTACTTTAGCTTATCAGCGCTTATATTTCACAACGTCAAAGGGTGGGAAGAACGTAATTAACTTACATAGTACCTAGTAGGCGTGCGCAGAGGCGTCTGGCGCGGGGGGGTACCGGCCGATGCAAGCCGTTGAAACCGAGCACAGTGGATGCATAAGTACCTCTAAAATACCTTACTACGAGGTACTTAACTAACATACCTAACGTGGGATATATCTTTTGTCGGATGAGCGGTCACATACGTACGCAGGTACTATCTTGGTTGAGGGCCGTCTCCTTGGGTGTGGCGCTTGGGGGGGGGGGGGGGGGGGGTCAGCGACTGGATGGGCACCAGCAAGTGTAAGCAAAGGGACAGATCCGGGTAGAGACCTATCTAAAACACGGGGGGTCAGGTACTACATACTATATGTACCTTATGTACATCAATATGTAGGCAGATATCAAATGTAATGCACCATGCAGGTTGTTGGGCGAGGTCTAAGACACAACGGTGGCAAAGGGGTGCTACGAGGCAAACGAAAACCACGAGATACGGGCATGGAGGGTAAGACAAACCTTGCTCTGTCGAATGAAAATACATTGACAACCGGGGATGGAATGTCGTTGTTTAGGTATGTATGTACCTACAGGTCGTGCTGCTCTCCCTCTCCCTCCCCAAAATGCGATGAGTATATAAATTTGTATAGGTCACTTATAGTATTAGACTTGTTATAGTAGGTATTGATTATACCCACACCCGGAATTGGTCGTACAAATGTTAGTAGTTATTAACACTTTGGATACGAATATATATATATATATTAAATGTAAACTAAATGATATTACTCTCATTACCTTTTATTTATCATTGCATGTCAAAGCAACACTAAGAGAAAGAAGAAGAGGTTGTCGAGGCTTGGTGAATTAACTGATCAACCTTAGACCGATCGGTCGTTCCTAGTCCTAAATTAAAATAACGGGGGAGAAAAAAAAATCAAGGAGATCGTGGGCAAACGGGGCGATCCGAGAGGTCGCCAATGCCCGCCCTCCGTGGTGGATAACATTAGGTAGGTAGAAGGGGAGGGAGGGGGGCTGTGGACTTGGACGGCGGGTTCTAACTGGCGGCTATTATAGTGGCATGTATGTACGGAATAACCTCCTACGCATGTAATGTATATATGCATGTATGCTCGTAAGCACATGCACTACTAATAGTGTACATGCTCAAGTGCATGCAGCTGAGCTACCTACTAAGGTATACATACATACCTAGGCACACACATAATCGCATGAGAACCGCGCGGGTGGGTTGACCTTCTATTGACTGACTACCTACTCGACAAAATTAGCCTTTTTTTTTTCTTCTCATCCAACTTCTAGTTCGTAAGGAGGCGATAATTGATCATCTACTTAATTTCGAGTATTATTTTTCAGAGATATGGAAAGCTTCCAATATTATGTAGGTAGTATTATTGATACATATTACCTACCTAGGTACCTACCTACCTAACCTAAGTATCATATGTTGGGCCATACCCACCGGCACCTAAGGACTCGTTGAAAATGGCACATCGGTTCCTTTTTTATCTGCTCGTCATTGGTAAAGCTCCGAGCCTAGACTATCAAATGTAAGTACCTAAGTAGTTAGATAGGTCTGGTACTAATAGTACTTACCTGCTAAATCTCGGGGAAAGAAAGGCTTGACCATGAAATGTCCATAAGATAGGCTTAGGTATCCACTGTCCATCGCAAGATCACGTACCTACAGATCAGGCCCAAACGGGCCGGGATACCTCTTTCCGCAAGGAAACAACCCTACCTAGGTACCTAGGTAGCTAGGTAGTTAGAAAGAGGCAGGGAGACACTAATAGCAGATACAGACTAGTGTAGTATGGTCCTCGTCACCGTGCCAAAACGCTCGAGCCACTCAGCGGGACGGGCGCCACGTATCGTCACTTGTAATGGGGTCCATGTCAACAAATGACTTGCGGAGGGGCAAACATGGAAAGACACACGGGCACTGCTCCCGCAACTCTAATCATCTCTCTAAATTAAGGTCACCTTCATTTACGATCATTACCTACTCACCTTGAGTACCCAAGTCAATAGTTAAGATATCTAAACGCCTAGCCGAATGTTATGTACCTGATGTACTTTTAAATAGGTAAGTACATTAAGTAGGTACTTAAATGTATGTGTGTGAGTGTGTGTGACGTGCGTGTAGTGGACTCCAATGAGGTGGTTGGGCAGAGAGGATAGATGGACTGAGCTAAAAGGTACTAGGTAAGTTTAGTCACCTACCTACCAAGATACGGTAGGCTGGTAGGTTAGTCGGGTAATAAAATAAAGTACCTACCTACATGCTACTGCGACTGGAGTAGGTAGTACATACTTAATCTAGACGGTAGAGAAGTGAGGAAAGGAAGGAAGGAAGGATGGGGAGAGGGAGGGGGACAGAAAAAAAAAGTAGGAAGGCAGGAAAGAGAGACGGTTAATAGTAGGCAGTTTTAGTATCATCCATCTAATGTTCTTAGCTATTGACCCCCTCCCAATCACTCACTCACTCACTCTTTCCCTCTTCATCCAGCATTGTGTGAATTGAACCCATTTCGTTCCCATTCCCTTTTTCTGCTTATTCTTCTTCCCTTGCAAATCAACTCGTCACATGCACCAACATCCCTCATTACCTACTTCTTGCGGACGGAGCATGGAAGAAGGTTCCATTCACCAGCATCATCCCGCATTCTGATAATAGAACATCCTGTCAAGAATCCCTCATTCTGCTGCCCGATTGGTCGAATCACCAACTGCAGGGCCAACGCATCAACGCCGGAAATACCCCCCCTCCCCTCCTTAGACTGTTTTATTCCAAGTCGAGAGAGACAAGACAAGACAGACACACACACGCACACACACACAGAGGGAGAGAAGATAGATTATCTATTTCACGCCTATTATCTATCATATTGCCGTTGCAAAACCCACCTCCCAACTATTTCTTTCTTTCTGCTTGTCTAGTCTGTCTGTCTTTCCTAGTCAGACAGGTCGTCGTGGGTTTTTGGTTTCTGACTGGGTTCGATTGGGCGGACTCGACCAAGAGGAAATCGATCAACCGACTTGCCTCTGTATAACTATTATTATCTCTCGCGGAAACGAGAGCAATCCTTACCTCCCACCGGTCGGTCGGTGTCTGGTGCCTCCCTTAGATTAAATCGCTGCCCTTGGTTGGAAGCACCGGTTGTGTCTCAATCTTGCACCCATTATACCCCAAACACCACCATACGTCAGGTACATACAGACACGACACAAATACGGATTACACACATACGCCTAAAGGTACGTACGGATAACGTCGACATGCTTATATTTTTTTTATTCCCTTCCTTTGGTTTTATCGGCCCTCTGCGGATCGCACACTGCCTCTCCTGCTATCCCTCTTTATCGTTAGTACCGGTTTCGCATGCGCTGGGCACTATTGTTCGATGCATGAGAAACGTGGGACTCGGCGCATTTGAGGGGGGGCTGGTCCCGTCATTGGAGTATACGAAAAGCTACAAGCTTCTCCAACGACGAGGGTCTGTCTGTCCGTCTCTCCGTCTTGTCTGATGCTTGCCGGAGGAACAACAAACATCTGTTTTCCCTCCTCTTCCCTTTTTCCTCTTCCCAACTCTCTTCATAGAATTCCCTTCCCACCGTCCAGGCGCAATTCCACAAATTCGGGTACTCGTAATTTGTGCATGCGCGCCCGTTGCCCGTTGTGTTGTTTCACAGCTGAGCCCGATATTCTCGAGCCCTTACTGACCTTTGGGATTTTCCAGCCTCTTTTATTCTTTTTAGTCCTTCTCTCCCACCCGCCTCTACCGCCAACTCACCGACTAATGCCTTGAGCGGGTATTGCTCTCTCAACCCTTCCATCTTACACAACTTTGATTTCTTCATTTCTGTTTTATTCATCTGATACCCATTTTCTTCTCTTTCGTCATATTCAACCGATACCTCTCCCTCGTTGCCGAGTTACTTTCGGCCACTAGCACTCTCCCAATCGAGGAGGGTTTAAGCTGGGGCGGCTACCGCGCAACAAACAGGCGAAGCTGCAGGACCCAGGATTGGGCAGCCCCTTGAGTCACAAGATGGGTATCGACTCGAAGAAAGCCCCTCCGCTTCCTTGCCCGACCGAGACCGAATCCGCCCTTTCTGTTCCTATCGAAGCGACTGCTTCCGAAGTGTCCAAGACCGGCGACGAATCTCACTACTCTCTGCCCGACGACGGCACCCCGGTCACCATCAAAACACGAGGTCACAAGCCCAACCGCTCGCAAACCTCACTTTTGATTGAATATTTCGAGGGTGGCAAGCCTTCAGGGTCTAGCGCATCTTCTGATCGCAAACCCAGTGTCCGTGTACGCTTGACGCCCTCTAAAGCCCACGGGAAAAACGACCACATCCAGATTACTGAAACTAGAAGCACGAGAAAGACGTCCCAAGGACAAAAAGCGATCGCACACTCGAGCCTTAGCCGGAGCGAGTTAGAAATGACTGATCCCGAGGATACTAGGAGCATGAATTCATACGCATCTGCCACCGAGGAGTCTAATGTCTCTCGCAACCCTATTGAGGTCGAGATCGACCCGAGCCAGCACCGCCGCAGCCGCCGGAAGGCCTCTAGTCCTCTGATCCCCGCTGCTGACAGCGCGGTCTCCCACCAATATGAACCCCCAACCGGGTCTGACATTTCTGCCATTCCTACTGACAGCTTCTTGGATGGATCCGCTCCTACAACTACCTTGATAGCAGAGAAGCGTGAGCGGCGGGGTTCCACCAACTTAGAGGCTACGACGGAAAAGCCGAATCGCAAGAGTCGCTTGGAAAGTCATGACCGCAGTGTAATGCAAAAGGCAGTCGAGAAGGCGAGCAAGCCGGAACGTAGGCACAAGTCGAGGAGTCGAACGAGCGACGCTAGTGAAAGAGAGGTAAACTCACCGAGACGAAGATCTAAGGCTGGTCCCAGGGATTCGAATATCTCGGCCACGGATTCTAGTATGATCTCCCAGGCCGCCCCGAGCCACAGATCCTATGATTCGTACAACTCCTCAAAATTATCCATCAACAATCCCAAGCTTCTTGAGACCGTCGAAGATGCAATTCGACGACTGATTCTGCCGGAGCTCGATGCTATCAAGCGAGAGCGAAGTCAAAAAGAGACCAGGCGCAGCAAGGACCGGGAGTCGTTGTCGAGCCTTACATCAGTTTCTCGTGAAGATCTCCCGGTAACAAGTAAGCGGAGGTCCACTGACCCCGCCCAGTCTACCAAGTCCAAGGAACGACGGGATAGAGAGGCTAGGAATGATTTATCGCCACGTAGTAGCGATGATCATAGCTTTCTCATGGATGATGTTCACAACGATGATCTTATGCCTCACGGCGATCGCGACAGGCTCGCCGATGCTGCTTTAGGTGCCGCCACAGCTGATTCTGGCGAACGTTCAAGGTCGAGGGCCGATGAGAAGAGGCAGCGAAGGAGACGGCGAGCAGAGACACCGCGTCGTGACCGCGGCGAGCGATACAATGACTACGATGATGATCACGAAGTGGTGCCACCTATGCCTCTCTCAAGCGAGATAAACCCATCTGATTTGACGAGAACGTCGATTTTGACTGCCGAGTCCGAGAGACCACACTCGGCTAGTGAGGAAATGACACCGGTGAATGAAGTTCCGAGAGGCATTGCTTCTCCAGGATCAATACATGATACCCCTACTCCGACAAGGACACCAGCATATTCCCTACAGGGCATAGGGACTCAGCATGCCAATGTATCCCACGGTGATCTCAGAGCACTACCCCGGAAAGGCCTTGCAGAGTATCGACAGAACGATTCGGGCGAGTTCGACAACCAATATTCTCCCCAGGCTCGTGATGAGTACGAGGACGAGTACGATGAGACATCCCATTTATCTGAGCCCGGCATGTATGATGATGAGCCAGCACAGGACTTCTATGGCTCACAGGATGTACCCGCGCCCCTGCGTTATGTCCCCTATCAACAGGAAAGACGAGGTCTGAGTCCAATTCAGAGTGTATCTGGGTATACTGAGGGCGAGAGCGATTTGCACAGAGATTCGAGAACCATTCACTCTGTAAGCGAAGTCTCCTCACCGGAGAAGTCTCCAGTGCGGCATCGTGATCTCCATTCCCCTAGTTCCATACCAAGCAACTTGCGTGGTGCGGACTTTGGCGATGAGGAAAGTAGTGTGCGAAGCTCTGGCGTTGGCTACCGAAACACTACATACACTGAGGATAGCGAATTAGACCATGTAACCTCAGGTCAGGCTGTACGGGTCATTGGCGAGAACCCCCAGATGGTCCACCAAAGCTTCGGCCCAGAATCCGCCGTAGCGTCTCTCGTCGACGGCTCCGTCCTCGATCCGTCACTCGTGAGCGGATCCGCTGGTGGATACCGGAACTCCCAATTGTCTTACGACGACACAACGAGAGAAGCTAGCTCGGGAGCCGTAAGTCCTGCTAAGCGACCAACAAACTACCAAGAAAACGATAAGGAGCGGGGACAATCCATGGGTCCATCTGGTGAAACTGAGGGCTCCTCTTCCTCTAGGGAGTTCACTGAATATGAGATCAATGAATACGGCCAAAAGGTGCCTCAGACTACTACCTCCCGTCGGTCCCCGACTAATTCGGAGACTGCAATCACCGCGGCCGCATTGACCCGAGCTGCTGCCGCTGCCCTCAAGCTACAAAGTAAGGGCTATGAATCACCAAGTGATGAGGTCAAAGAACGGCAAGCTGCCGAAGCAGCCGGTGTCTCACGTAACCGGTCCTTCAAGGAACGAACTCAAGATGGCTATCGGCCGAACACTACACCGCGTCATAGCGTCGATCGTCTCTCTGATTATGGCCACCCCAAGATGGAGGCTAATGGCTTGCCAGATGTCGATAATCCCGATCCAGAGATAGGATATGGCTATGATGACGATCATTCTTCAGTGCAACATACCCCATCCGCTACCCAGGAACAATTCAACGGAGCACAGCACAACGGACAATGGGAGAGGGTATCTACGCCCACTCAGGAGACGCACGAGTACGACCGTGCTGAGACGCCCAAGGCTGGCCAGAATGGACCTCATGGGCTCGGCCTCACTGATGCCGCGGCAGTCGCCACTCTTGCAACTGCAGGAGCCATGGTCGCTTCACATAGCCGACAACCGAGTCAGGAACCAGATGATGAATGGCAGCGGACGTCCTGCGAACGCAAGCGAGATACGTTGGTCACGAACCCCTACGAGGGAGCCAGTCCGATTGCCAATCTTCCTGGTGTCGATGGAAACATGCTGAACGCAGCTGGGTTTGGAGCGGACGCATATCGAAACGGCTTCCACACCGGCAGCCCCGGGATTGGAGGTGGCGATGAAGGCTACATATCAGCCGCGCCAAATGAGGCCCGTGATGTTGCGAATGCGAAGGGTAATCTTGGCGAGGGATCGGACCAGCCTAATCTCAGTAATGTGGAAGATCCATTCTATGCACCGAAAGATGTGCGAAACCTCGGTGGCATGTCCCAGGGAATGCGCACGCCTCTCTACGACCCCGCTACTGGAACTGGTATTGACAGGATCCAGTCGAAGGATATAATCGCCCTGATGGAACATGTGAGTTAACGCCCTTCGGATAGACACGAGAAACCCTACTAATTATCTCATAGCTCATGGTGCGCGATGCCCAGCGAAGTGCTAGGGATACTGAAATCCTAGTAACACTTGTCCGATCGGCGGCCGATATGCGCAACTCTTTCGAAGACATTAAGAGGATGCTTGCGGATTCCGAAGACCAGATTATCGGTGAAGTCAAGGACAATACGGAGAAAACCGTGAAGCGACACCTCGGTGGCCCCAGGCCGTTCCCCGGCAGTGCTGCAAGATCAATCCAGGGTTCTCAGGCGGGTACCGACGACTTGCCCACCAAGAAGCGCAACCTGCTCCGGCGTGCTATTCAGGGCCTTAGTGCCAAGGGAACCAATGATCTTGGCAGGATCGAAGACATGCTGATGCAACTTTTAACTGATGTAGATGTACTTAAGCACCAAACTGCTGGTCAGGAAGGTCTCATGAGCACGCAGAATCGATCGGTGGAGAACTTGCAGTCAGAGATTCCATATGAGCAAGATCATGGCTATGAACCCGAAGGTAACGCTGGAACATCGACTGCTAGTCATGCTAGCCACTCCGGACATCTTTCCCTACCACAGTCTCGGAATGCATCCACGAGATTGGGCAATGACCGGAAATTCTCGGACCGCATCAGCACTGTTCCAGAAGACGAGAACGAGTATAACAGTCGGCCCGTGTCCGCACAACAAGCATATGCGCAGCAGGGTCTGTTATCGCCTATCGAAGACAGAACACGAGGCGGATCGCTTCCCATAGGCACTCCTCCTCAAAGTTCACCGCAGACGCATCAATACTCTGTCAGCAATGAGAATACTCCTCGAACCGAGGAGGGCAAGAAGAATAAGACTAAGAGCTCCGGGTTTGCCTCCAAGGTTTCACGTTGGTCTGAGACGACAGCTTCCAGCATCAGCAAAGCCTTCCGTAGTAGTGGCGGCTCCCGCAAACATGACCCTCCTGAGGAGTACATGCCGGCACCCCCATCCCGATCAGGTTCAGACCTGGCCAATTATGATTCATACCAACAACACCAGGATATGTATGGGAACGATGCGTTGCACTCGGGCTTTTCCCAAGATGTGCTGCCGACCATGAATGACAACATTCCCGCTACACCGATGATGGCCCACCCCCAGGGGCCGGCGACGTATGCTACGCCCGAGGATCCGAAGTACAAAGCCCACCGTAATTCAGTAAACTTGCAGCATCCCCAGCCTCGCAATGGACAAGCGCAGCGCTTCCAAGCGGCGTGGGAGTCGTCGGCGCAGGAATACGACACCATGTCTCCAAGGTCTGCAGATTGGGCTGGTTCGGCCATATCTCTCAACAGATTCCCTCAGCAGAGCGCTCATGGATACAGCGAAAACAGCGCCTTGAACTCAGGTCATGATGCAGACGATTATAGCTGGGTCGACCCATCGTCACCTGGTGCCCAGGGACCCCCGCGCCCTCCGAAGGAGCCATTAGATAACCAGTCTCCTGCCCAATCGCAAACGCCCCCTCAGCATCTGCGGCTGAGCCAGCTACAGAAGGAGCAAAGCCCCCAAGCTTATCACAGTGGTGAGAACGGTTACGGCACTAGCAACAGCCATGCGGGAAGCTATCGTTCTGGTAGCCCGAGACTGGAGAACAGAAACCTGAGCGCTGCTCTCGGTGTCCCAACTCGAAGACCTAGTGGACCTAGGGCAATGACTCCGAGCCGGGGCAGTGAAGATGGGGAAGAAAGGCGGCGTAAGCGAGGTAAGTTTTGCACTGAATACTCAGACCCGTTAGGGAGTTGAATCCTTGCTAACATATAGTCTAGATACATTCGGTGCGATAGCTAGCCCTGCGAGTGCTATCAGCCAGGAATCCGAAACCTTCTAGGAGAAGCGTGGTCGGTATCTCAACGTTATACCTCCTTCGTCGCCCTTCCGAGTTAAATTCAAAAGCTGAAACAAGTCGACGACTTTATAACCCAAAACATCAACGTATGCAGCGAGCGTACATCATGCCATCAAACCCCTTTATGGCTGCTGGGTAGCCATCCATTTTCGCCTGCGTTATTAGATATATTAATCATACTCTTCCCATTGCATCATACGCATTCTTCACCTAATTTTGACTTCTCTCCGGTCACCTTCACTATTCTTGTAAACATGAAAATACACCCGGAGTCAATATAGAACTGGACCGCACAATGGCGGCAAGGATGCAACTAGAAAAAGAATTATACAAAAATTTGGGGGAAGGGGGGGAGAGGCAGCAGAGCGTTCAGCGTAGCACAACGGAGCATGGTGTGTTTTTCTTTTCGGACAAAGGTGAGGGGGGTTAGGAAGATGAGTCTTTATTTAAAAGAGCCGAGGTGGATCAATTAATTCAGATGGTTAGCAGTCAGCCAGGAATGTATGGTGATATGACTCTAAGACCTAAGAGGGAAAGAAGGGCAATGGATAGGAATCCGAGGGAAGGAAAGGGAGGGAACAACAATTGTTCGGAGGTTTTATACCAAGGTGTACTTAGTTTTTTTTCTTCTTTTTCTTTGCTTCCTTCTTGTTTTGCCTTCTTCTCGTTCTCACGACGATCATGACTTTTAAAGCGCGTTGAGCTCCGAACTGGGAATTGCCAAAAAGAGAGATATCCTGTTGTTTTTAACAAGACTAAAAAAAAAATACCAATTCTTATTTCAGAGTGTGATTTATCTGCCGTCACTTTCTTTAGTGGTGGAAACAAATCAGAGACAGCTCATTCTTAGACGACTTATGTACCGGGAGCTGGATAGTCTAGGTTTACCCAGTACCAGCCATGTTCAGTTAACCTTTAACCTTTAAGCTTACATAAGTACTTACTAGGTACTCTATATGTGTAAGGTTTACGGAGGTCCCTACCAAAAGTTTTTTCCTTTGCCAAGACACTTAGCCACGGCTGCCAGCTGTCTCTAAGCCACATTCAGCTACATCTAAAAGCATTCACATACCCTTCTAATCACTAAGTAAATAACACTCGTTTTTTTAATGTTTAAACTTTAACTTAAATAATCTCAGTGTATAAATCTTTTTAAACTAACGATACATAGATAAAAAATAATTTTATTATTTATGTTAGCAGTTTATGTACTTTTATAGCTAAGAGTAGGTAGAAAGATCTGTACGAAAAAGAGAGTTGCAGAAATATAGGGTAACAGCTGTTGCCAATATCTTGGCCTCTTGGCAAAGGAAAAAACTTTTGGTAGGGACGTCCGTATACAGGCAATAGTGGACCTAGCTAAGATAACGCTATATTTTACAAAGTAATGGCTCTAGGTACTTATGTAGGTAGGTTTGGTAGCACCTTGGTAGGTAAAATGGTTTCCTGTCTATGATCTATAAGAAAAACGAACTACATTACCTATGTAGGTAGTAGGTAGTTGGAGATACCATATACCTATTTATATGCACTGCGCACACATCACCTCACCCCTGTTGTCTATGTGAATTGGCGATCCACTTTCCAAAGTCATAGCTCATAGCTTTTTTTTTTTTTTTTATCTTTACACTATTCTGTGTTTTCTATTTTGTCTCTTATCCACCCACTTCCTAACGATATTCATATCGTTCTCTATGTCCTGAACCGCCCCACCCTTTCCGTAGCATTACCTATGTATGTACTTAGGTAACCTCAATTCATTCCCCCCCCCCCTTTTACACAATCTCAAATCTCCAACCCCATTCCATTCATCTCAAAAATGGCACCATCACCACCACCACCAACCCCCACAACCACCTTAAACACATCACCCACCGCCATCCGCGCCTTCGAGCCCGAGTCCCTCCCGGCCTGGTCCCACTTCACCTCCATCCCCTGGTGCGCAGCCCTGCTCTCGCGCCCGGACCTCCGCCCCTACACTGCTGACCTACCCGTCCCCACGGCCGCCGCCGACCCCGTGCTCTCCGGCATCCTGGCACGCCCCGGCGCCGGCGGCGTGCTGCACCACGTCAGCCTACTAGCGGGCGGAACCGCCTCCTTCCCGCACCACTTCGACCTGTACACCCTGGGGCCCGCGCTGGCCGGCGCCCCGCTGCCGCCGGCGCTGCATGGCGGGGTCCTGTGTCTGCTCGTGGATGCGGCGTGTGGGCGCGTCGGGTTCATGCATCGGTTTTGTGGGGTGGCGGAGGGGGTGGCGGAAGGGGAGGGGGGAAGGGGGGGAGAAGGGGAAGGGGAAAGGGAGGGGAAGGGGAAGGGCATGGTGGGCGCGTACTCGGCGTATACGAATACGCGGTTTAGACGCCCTGCGGTTATGGATGGGCCGGGGGCAACGATCACGGTGTTGGTTAGGACGAGGGTTTGTGGGGTGGGGAGGGAGAAGGGGGGGTTGCTGGTGAGGGCTAGTGTGGAGGGAGAGGGGGGCGTGGTGTATGCTACGGCTGAGAGCGAGGTGGTGGTTAGGGTTTGGGGGGAGGGGGGGAAGAAAGGAAAAGGAAAAGGGGGGCGGAGGGAGAGGGGGAAGTTGTGATGGTGTGCTCTGGAAAGAATAGAGAGTTGCGGATTTTGTTGATTGGGGGAGCGTGGTTTGGTGTATGTGGTATGTATTGTTATTCCTGTAGAACGATTTTTTATAAATCATCTTGTTGACGACGGAGGGTTCAGTGAATTATTTGCTCTTGGTGTTGCGGTTCGACGGCGCTGTACCGAGGCCATCGATTCCTGCTGCTGTCCATGATAGTAGTCTATTTATATCGCTTTACAACCTCATAAACAGGGGCACACTCAGATCACATTTACCAGGTTTCTCTGGGTGCCATGACGGCCTGCTCACGGGTACCCATCCCAAATGCGGAGGGCATGTCCTCGTGGCTGAACGGTTCTGGTTTGTCCGGCATAGGCAGATACTGCTAGTTAGCCACCTTAAGGAACGCGCATACCTTGCGGACTTGATCCTCGCTATAATCGGACCTTTCAACGATATCCTGACGCTTGTACAGAACGTCGCTCATGGCATCCTCGCGAACCCACCCCATCTTCTTGTAGTCCTGGTTGCCGTGCTTCTTAACGCAGCAGGCAAGCATCTTCATGTCCAGTAGCAGTCGGTTCTTGGGACAGGCTATGGCGTCTTTGAAGCTCGGTAGCTAGCTGTACAAATGATATTCACCGATAAGAACCGCACATTGCCTCGGATACCCTCAACCCTACCCCCTAAAACTAATCGAGATCTTGATGCGAGCCAACCGATCCTAAATAGTTGGACTTCGCAGTATGTACTGTATGCAACCCCTGGTAACTAGTCAAGGCTCATCGCACTTTTCTTTTGAATCCATCATGGTAATAATCGTCAAAACATAGGTCTCTCAATACCACAAGGCCCTTAAATACATATGGTTCTGTATGCTAGCTGAATAATATATTTTGTATAAATGTTTTGTAGATGGCAATGATCTTAAGCATCACTTCTTACTTATAAGATGTTGACCATCGACGCCAAAGAAAAAACAAAATTGCTATAAATATAGTACACAATAATAACCTAGGCAGCTAGAGCACGTAGATTTATAGTTCCGTATTGCCGGTAACATATCGTAAGGTAGATTTTATTAGCTAGAAGGCTGATATTGTATAACTCGTAGTTACCTTATACAAGTTTTCTACGCGCCTAAATAGAAGGGGGGGGGGGGTCGATTTTACCTTTCTTGTTGCTCGTAAAAAATGTTGTTAAGTAAAAAATAGAACCAGAACGGTAGAGTTTTTCTTTCACACTAGAATCTTTTAAATGAAGCCGGGGAAAAACAGAAACAAAGAGTACCAATATATCGAAACCATTCGCACTAGGTTAGCTAGCATCTCCCTTTCTAGCATACAGAAAGAAAGGGAGCTGAAAACGGGGGAATCCCTTTGTTCCCTGCTAAAGCAAATCGCTTACTATATTCACAGCACAATGATCGTCTCTCCAATGTATCACTGCCTATCAGACGCAAATTTCGAAATTGAAGTGTTGCGTTGGATTTCTCGTATCCTGTCTACCAGAACCTCAACAGTATTGACTTGACGCCGCCACCTGCTCAAGTTAATTATTCCTTGCTGTTTTATATTTGATACATACCCGTTGGCGACTTATAGAGTAACAAGCGAATATCTCACCGGCCACCATGTATAAATTCCAAACATCCAAAGTAGAAATCCTTGATGAAGGTGAAGACTTTGTGAATTGGGATCGGGATATTAACCCCCCTGGGGAGTTCTTCAAGGACACGAAGGACATTAAAGATATCCGAGAAATTGCTAGTGCCTTGGATAGCTTTCAGATAAGACGAACATTCCATATCGGTGGACGTTCCCTCACGCAGGCGTTGGTAGCCTTAAGGGAGCGCATGCCTCAGATCCTTCAGGATAAGGCTATGTTGAGCTTAGGTTTTCAGTTTGTCGCACTCGATGAACCTCTAGGTGCCTATCCAGGGCAGCACGGGTATTTTTCATGCTCCGACGAGAAATTTGAGGAAACAATAGAGGATGAAAAAGAGCCTCTGATGATCAATAAGGAGTATATCATGTGGACTGTGAATACTGGCGAGAGTGTCCTTACGCTTCCCTTCGAAGATCCACCATCGCCACCGAGGCGCCAGCATTACGTTACGATTGTGATGCACCTCGAACCCTCGGACCCAGACAACAAGCCTGATGTTCGGGATCGGGTCACTGATCTCGCCATCGCCGACCCCTTACACAACCAACATGCCAACCCGGAGGAGAGCAGGCGTTTCAAGGATCGCATCATCTACCGCCTACAAAAGTATATGAGCAAGTTCACTTTCGCGCCAGACTGCGAGTGGGACCTCTGGACCCCGCCGATGGAGCAAGACCTGGTGGAGGAAAACTTCGCGACCCCTTACATGGCATACTCGGTCACGTCGCAGCTCTACGACCGCATCGCGGAGATGGAGTTCAGCGGCTCCGGCTTCGACCCGGAGGTCTTCTTCCGCCCGACGCTGCCCTACTTCGACCCGGACCGGGTGCGCACCGAGATATGGGGGCTCCTCATCGCCAAGTACATGGCCCTGATGGACTGGAAAGTCCGGATCGGCATGGTCCCCACCGTCTACGCCGTCGACCCCCAGCTCGGCGCCCCGACCAGCCCGGCCAGCCTGAAGTTCTCCGAGAAACCGCCCGTCGGGCACAACTGGAGGGACTCGGTGCCTACCCCGGGCACACACCAGGCGGGCCAAGCCGCGGCAACGAAGGGGGATGAGGCGGGCGCACAGGATATCGACGATCTGTTCGGCGACGACCCGGCCGCCACCAGCCCCGCCGCCGAAAAGATGGACATCGACGGCGCAGACGCAGACGCAGACGCAGACGCCGACGTCCCACAGGCCTTAAAGCCCGACGAAGCTCCCCCAGCCACCACCGACTGCCACTGCTGCCCCTCGCACAGCGAGCCCGAGCGCAAGCACCTGCTCTCTCTATACCTCTCGCGCAAGCACGCCGAAATAGCCGAGGCGCGCCAGGCAACCGACCAAGCGCTCGACAGCGTCGCCGCGCTCCCCATCTCAGACGAAGACGAAGAGGACGTCGACGCGCTGCGCGGCGCCGTGGAGCAGGCCAGCGCGGCGGTGGCGGACGCCGAGGTGGCGGCGCGCCGGGTCGGCGCCGTGGTGCCGGGGGGGGACCTGGACCTGGACGCGCGGGCGCGGGCGCAGCTCGACGTGCAGGGCGCGGCGGAGGAGGCGTGGGGGCGGGTGCTGCTGGCGCGGCGGCGGCTCGTGGCCGCAAGGGTGCGGCTCGCGGGGCGGGAGAGGGTTGGGGGGGTTTATGCTGGTAAGCAGACGGAAGGGAAGGGGAAGGGGAAGGAGGTGGAGGTGGAGTCAGATACGGAGACCGAGTCGGAGGATGACGATGATGATAGTGGGACGTATTTTGATCCTAAGGAGATTATCACGGTGGAGGTGCCGCCGTATCATATTTAGCCTCGGGGTTGGTGGATGCTCGGAGGTGGGTGTGGATGTATTATGGAGGACAGGGGGTTCAGACTAGTTACCTATGAGGACTGGCCCGGTGGAAGGGGAGAATAGGGGTCGGCTGTGGAAGTGTCCCCATACCATGCAGAATGGGAATTGTATTCGCTCACCTGGCTAGTTTTACTGCAATCGTGGAATCAGGTACTTGGTGCTTGTTGTGCAGTTCTCATATCTCTCCTGTCATCCCCCTTTTACCCTTGTCTTCATGGCAGTAAGAGTGGGAGCATCTCTCTCGGTTAGCCGAATCCTCAATTTGTAGATATGAAGTCGACAAGATATATCGTGCAACCCTCATGCCTACAATATTGCCATGTGTGTGTCTCGGACATAATGCTACTATGATGTGTCTTCTGTATTGAGTAGGCAGCTATAGAGAAACTAGCTACTAGGATACGGGCTCGACTACCGGTCTTGACAATTACTTAGCTATCTTGCCTTAGTGGTCCGTTATCATAACTGTCCTAACGGTATTGAATCTTGAGAAACCGCTAGAGAACTGCTATTGCCTCGCCCTTACAATGATACCTATCTTACACGGGTGTGTTTCCGGTTACGACTAAGCCGCAATAGCTGCTTGGGCACTGGTCCGTGATGTGAAAGCATCCAGATCTTTCAAGCCAGTCTCGAGAATATTCAGCTTCGTTGTGGCATCAATACGCTCCTTGATGGCGCTCTCATCTTCGGACCCTAGGCGCTCGACAGCTTTCTCATCGAGATCCCAGACCACGTCGGGAGAGAACCTAAGAGATGAAGAGGATTAGTATGGCGTTTATGCAATATCTCATGGCTCTTTATTGGCGACTTACACGTCTGGCAAACGCTGTATTAGGCAAGTCTCGATGGCGTTCACGCTGATATCGTCGACGAACTTCTTAATAGCGACCTAAACACAAATGTTAGCTATTATCTACTTCACAGCCATCGTGGGATAGGATGAAGCTGTATAGAGCGGTGATTGGGATTCCGTACCTGGTAGTAGGCCTCAGAAACGTCGGATGCAAGCGATGCGGAATACTCTTCAACGTTAGGACAAGTCCCTTGCCGCAATGTTATAAGAAGGGTGGATATAGTTTCAGCGCTCAAAGTTCCTGTTACGGTTTCTGCGGTGAAATTACAAGCCTTCAAAGAAAGGGCATCAAATTTGCGTTTATGGCGCATAGTCTGTATTACCTGCACCTTTTGTGTCAAGTAGTCATTGTATGTGATCGGATGAACGGACAGGTGTGGCTCAAGTAACTCGTCTACTTTGCTCTTCAAGTCCTTCCTGAGACGATATAGTGCGGGCTGTATGTGCCATTTAATGAGTCGAGTTTTGGTGTTTTGGTCACAAATATCAGAAATGATATTGTTAAATGTGCTGGCGGCGGCATCGTGAATCCGCTCCACCAGATTCTGCGTGATCGCCTCCCAAGGTTTGCACTGTCTGCTGAACAGATCTCCGACGACTAGTGGGTTGAAGGTTCCAGGGAGCTCTCGGCCACGGCATTCAACCATCAACTTCTTCACTTCCTCTAGGTAATCTGCTCTCATGACATATTTGCTAGGTGACTTTCTGGTAGGTTTCAGGCCATCATCTACAATCTCCAGAGCATGTCCATGGGTGCGCATCGACTCGGAATATTGTGTGAGTATCAACTGCACATGTGCTCGAAGTCGTCTCTCGAAAGCATCCTGCTGGCCTGGGTAGGACTCAAAATACCGATCGGAATAGACCCCATCAATGGCCGCCCGAGTTAACTTTGATAGGCGACTGCTTATGCGTTGAAGGTAGGTATGCTTCTCTCTCTGGCTACTGCGCGCTTTTCCTAGTTGTCCAAGCTTATTCATGCAATCCCTGATGCCCGCTTGCACCTCAGTCTTCACGCCAGGTAGCCCATTATGGATCTGCTTCCATAGAATATCGCGTAGGCGACCTCTCAGTGCCTCAACCCCCAGCTGTGATGGGTCGAGAATGTTCCAAACGGAGTTCTTGAAAAATTCAGCCTCTCTCTTGTCTCTCTCTTCTGCGGTGTCAGTGGCAGTGTTGTGGCCTCGGTTCCGTAGAATGTGCCATCCCAGGTTCATCTTGACGTTCATGTTTTGTGCCAGCTCTATATAATATTTCTCACTTTCTGATCCTACATCGACCTTGTCGGGCTTGGTGATCAGTCCTAGGGTTCTCAAACCAGTTGGATCAATTTTCCGAGCAAACTTGGTCACAGGTTGGTTGGCGAACGGATTGTCGGCTGAGACGACGGCCAAGATTATACTGCGTGTCTGGCGCATGTAAGATAGCACCAGATTCTCAACCAGTTTAGAATCATCTTCGGACTGGTTCTTGTCCGGCGCACCAAACAAGCCTGGTAGGTCGACAATTGTCAGGTTAGGTGCTAATGGTGAAGTGCTCTCTACCCGCAAGACATCGGTGCTAAACATCTTGGAACCATCAGTGCCGGTAAGACCCATGGCCTGCTTGGCACTCTCGATGAGTTTTGGGAAGTCATCCTCCTCACTCGTCTGCGCGACAAAGGCTGCGAGCTTCTCCCTCTCCTCTTCCGTTCTGCCCTTCGCAGGCTGAATATGCACCTTGATCTCGGACTTTTCACCCCGCCGGAGAACCAGCTCGGTAGCAAAACGAGTGCAGAGGCCCTCGGCAGTCGGGAATGCGATACCAGAAAGTGACTCGAGAGTAGAACTCTTGCCCGAAGACTGACTACCGCAGACTATGATCTGGGGTAGGTCTACATAGTGACTGACACCATGAGATCTAAGTGAATCAACGATATCCAGCAGATCTCGGTGATTGCTCGACTGTATGAACCCAGACGCCTTCTGGGAGATCTGCTCCGCAAATTTGGCCGCCATCGAGGCGCTTGATTCTTCGCCTGCTTGCTTCCGCGCCATTTGAATTACAGATAGTGTGGGAAGACGAAAATGAGTTGCGTATGGCTACTAACAAGGAAGGGGAAGAAATGTGGGCAACAAAGAGTCAATGTTATGTAGGATTTCAATAAATAGGCAGCAAGTTCAAGTTGCTTCAGCAACACTGACGACGCGGGGGGAGGGGCAACAACGACGAGTTGAGAAAAAAGAAATAACTTGGTGGGGGGGAAGGGGAAGAGGGGGGGGGGGGGGGGGGGGGCATTATCTCGCATGCAGAATTTTGCATGGAGCTGGCATTATGCATTTATTTTCTGTATGTCTGGTAGGTATCTAGTTTAGAGGGTTCCAAAATGGCCACTTATATCAATATAATTAACCTAAGTAAGTTAGGTTTCTTGGCCTAGTATGTAGATGCAGGTATCACTACTTAGACCGCCCTGGTCTGTGTTAGCAATAGACAGGCATGCTCTAGTCAATAATACAAACTGTATACAACAGCCTCTATTTAATGTGCCTAACCTAAGGTTAATGTTGGCAGGCCAACTGGTATTGATACCTGAGAACTATCAACTAGGCACATCAATATCAATCCTTTATAAAACATTATCGCAGCCGCTAGGTATATATTGATTGTCTTTATTCACGGAAGGCTGTAGTTGCAATACCCATGATAAAATATGCAGAGGATAAATGAGCATATACAATAATCTGCCTTTATTGTTAACTGCTTGATTGCTATTCTCTTGTAGACTAGAATATTGTAGATGACTTATACACGGAGACACTATAGCGATAGGTCCTGGGTACAATAATAAAAACCTGCAAGCCACATCAAACTGATACAACTGTAAGTACTACCTAGGTAGACCCCATAATAAAGCCCTATATAGGTAGGCAAGGCCAATTAGCGAATCATATAGAGACAATCACATGCGAATTGGGTCAGCCACAGATTACAGGCATGTAGAATATTAAGCCTTTCTAATAAATATATCGATTGATAGGTATGTAGTAGTTGAGGCACCCAGATACATATATGCCAACTGGAGTATTCCCTATGGAACTCATATCCGATATATATAGACGAATTATTGATTCAGGTTCATATTCTATCAATATCTAGTAACCATTACGACAAGTCCGCTCCCTTTTTATAATATAGCAAAGGATAACACAGTATCAAACCCGAAGATTATATCAATCGATATACTATGTTGGACCACGATATTCGAATAAAGGGTGACCTGGTTACTACAGAAACGATTTTATAGGATGTTTTAAGACAATAAAGGACTATGAACGTATAAGTACCTGGATAGCCATGAGGTGTTCCCATCTTTACATATCTTTTTTTAACCTTTATTTCAATTCATTACTTCTCTCTTCACTTTCCCCTGACGTTCCATCGTATACGTCTTAATTCAACTCATTATATATTTAATATTTCTTACCTACAGACCAACACTAACTTGATGACAATCCATGCTCTTTGAAAGAGTAACCAAGTCACGAGATCCATGTCGCAAGTAGAACGATCCGAATTTGTTGGGAGAGGGAAAAAAAAAAGGAAATTTAAGTAGCGGCCGTTAAAAAGTAGCACACATCTTTACACCCATATCCTCCGGCGAGCTGGTCATTAATCCTACAAATACATACATACATACATGCATGCATGCATCGGCCCTAACCTAGGGAGATCTCTCTCATACTACAACAACCTCCATCTCCTTCCCTCCCCAAGATCTCACTGAACCCACTCGCACCCAACATCCCCCCTCTTCGCCTCTTCCTGCGCTTCCTCCCCTTTACCACCGGTCCTCCACCTCCACACGTACAGCTTGACGCGCCCCATGTCCCTGAACCCCAGGGCGCGGAAGATGCCCATCGCGGGCGGGGTCCCCGTCAGCGCGGCGAGGCGGTACCCGCGCTCGCGCGCGATGCGCATGCCGCGGCGGGCGAGCTCGCGGCCGATGCCGCGGCCGCGGAACTCGGGGCGCACGACGACGCAGTGGATCGCCGCGGTGCCTTCGTACACTGATGAAGAGGGGGGGGGGGAGGTTAGTTTGGGAAAGGGGAACGTCTACAAAGGGGGCAGAGCAGATTCGACGAAGAGGCACGGTAAAAAAAGGGGAGACAGAGAAAAAAGGAATGCGCGGGACTCTACTCACTATGCACGTACCCCGTGCCCAGGACCGGGTTATTGCCGTTATAGTTGCCGTTCTCGGGGTCGTCGTCGACGTGTGGCGGGGGCCGCTTAGGGTGGTGGTGGTGCCTACCACCACCGCGGCGGTGGTGCTTCGCGCCGTTACTGCTCTTCGGAGAAGACGCTGCCGCCGAGGAGGGGGAGGGCGAGGGGGAGCAGCTGTAAGACGAGGGCCGGAAGGCGGCGAACATCTGGAACTGCGAAGGCGGCAGCTGCGCCAGCAGCGCGCTGTAGACGCGCGTCCAGTGCCGGACCCCCGGGGCGTCGCGCCCCGCCTCGTACGCCCACGCCCGCACCCAGTCCGCCACCCCCGAGGCGTCCGTCACCGGCCGGATCTCGTACCCGTCGCGCAGCGGCTTCGTGGTCGTGGGCCAGGCGGACGGCGGCGCCGACGAGGGCAACACGTCTAGATTTGTGGACGACCCGCGTCCGAGGGCGGCAGCTGGGAGGTTGTTGTTCCCGGTAGTAGTAGTAGTAGTAATAGTAGCCGCCGCCGCTGCTCCGCTCGCACAGCCGCGATGAGCTGCCGGGTCTGCCTGCCGCGGTTCTGTGGGCCGTCCGCTCGCGGCGGTGGCGGTAGGTGGCTTCCGGGATTGGGTCTCGGGGGCGCGCGCCAGCATCAGCCGTTTCCGGTTCAGCTGCTCGAGCCTCATGAGCTGCATCTGGTAGTCGCGCAATCTGAACCGTGCGGCCTCCTGTGGAGACAGCGGCAGCGTCTCGGTCTGGGCGTCGAGGGACGCACAGTTCTCCAGGTCGGCGACCATGACCGGCTCGTCCTCTTCGAGGACCAGGCCTCGATCGCGCAGGGCCGCCTCCAGCTGCGGCTGCTCCATGGGCCCGACGACCCAGCTGAATCGGCGTCGGTGCTTCGCGAACCGCGAGACCACCATGTCCACGGCATCGCTGATCACGGGCCACGGGAGGACCTGGTGCTCCACGAGGTTGTGGCTGTCAGCGTCGAAGCCGGGGATGTCGACCTCCCCATTCCTGCCACGGTAGCCATTGTCGACGGGTGCCGGCGCGGCCTCATACCACCGCACAAACCAGTCGTCGCCGCCCCAGAGATACTCTTGAGCGCCCGCAGCAGCGCTCACGTGCCGGGTCAGCTCTGCTTTGTTTGCCGTGTACAACCTGTGGAGGGTGGTGCTGTTGGAGGTGGAGAGCTGGGGGAAGGTGGATGCGAGGTCCGCGTGGGGGGACGATGACACGGCCTCGCCGTCCCTCGAGCGCGGAGCTATAGTCAACGGCATTGTCCTCTGCTGAGGGCTCTCGAGACGAGTAGCGGAAGAAGCCATTGGGGGTGCGCCAGATGGCCTGGGTAGGTTACTGCAAAATAGGGGTAAAGGAGGTTTTGTTCATGGCGTCCAGAATTCTCCCCGCGCCCGAGACGAAACGAAACAGAGCAGGCTGCTGGGGGGGAATATAATTGTTCGTGACGAGGTTGGAAGCAGCCGGTATTAAACCCCGCAGTGACTTGACGAGTTGTGCCACGCAGCCTGCAAGTATTTTGGACCGGCTTACCAGAGGTGAGACCTTAACTCTTTTTTTTTCTCCTTCCCACCGACGCATTTTGTTGCCCAACCGCGAAGGCCCAATAGCCGGCCGCTTGGCTGACACATATTGGAGGTATTACCTATCGGTAGTATCGGGAGGACCGATCTGGTGTATTACCGGCCACTGCTTATCTACTAAGATCTTCGGGTTTCATTCTTATGCTTTGCAGGTTTTCAGGGGGGGGGGGGGAGGGGAGGGGGGTTTGCTGTATTGTTGTTATAAAACACGAGCCTCTCATCGATATGTGATATTTTAAGCTAGCTTAGTCAGTTGGTTAGTATGATGATGATGCTGCTGCTGATGAAGATTATTATTATTAGTTACATACTAGATATCCTTTGATAGCAACTTGTGAGCCTCAATGTCTGATACGTGGGCCACACAGAAGCAGGTTATATTATTTCCCAAGATAAACCCTTTTGCCAGCCTTGAAGCTGACGGACAAAAGAGAACGGAACCCCCCAACAAATTACGAAAAACAGAAAGTAACCCTGCTGTTTGTAAGTGGTGTACATACATACATATATACATACCTCATATTGCGTATGATGTGCATCCGCGGGTCACTCAAAGTTGTAAACGGCTAACTAGTAGTATCAATATGTACTGTAACTCATCCGGTTAAACGCTGCGATGGTTAAATAACGGCCCCCCAGAAACAGTGCCCATAGACTCCTATAGGTCGGAGGTGGGCTGGGAAGTATCATGTCGGCAGGCCATTGAGTTAAATTGGTAGTTTCTAGCGCACCTACATAGCGCTAGGTTAGGTTCTGGTGTTGTAAGGGAGAGAGAAGGTTTTCTGTATATTCTGTTTTTGTCGATGGCCTTGCGCCTGGTTGGTCCACGAGGCGCACTAGCGATGCACTGTAGCGGGAGACGGGCCCACACTGTGCAGACCAAGTGGGTCTACAGTACCTAAGTACATAATCCGCGACGCGGTCGTGGGACATTGGGCGCGCCATGGATTCTACATAGACATTATCTATCACATTCTCCTCCTGCACCACCCTTCCCGCACACCATGCTACATGTTGGCTCGACATGTCCGGTCCGACCCATTCCTACTACTCTGGTGAGACTGTCGAGCAGCATGCCCACCCCCGTTCCAAGCTGATATGTCTACCCCCCTCCCAGGTCCCGCACCACCCGCTGAGTCCCCAGTTGAGTCCCCAGTTGTCTCCCCAGTCGCCTCCTCTTCTATGCCGGGCCAACCGCATCACCCGGCTGCTGCAGACCCGTCGCCAGAGGCTCTGTCCATCACCTGTGGTCCGGGGCATACCCTACCCAGCCCGAAACGCCGCAAAGTCCAACAGCCTTCAGCGGAAGCCATCAGTCTCCTGAGCTCCGACGAAGATGAAGGGGATATGAGCCGTGACGAAGGGGCTACTACTACCACACCGTCGCCGGAGGACTCTTCTAGCTCTAAGCGAAAGAGAGCCGACACCCAGGCCTCTCCCGGTCCATCTCTGGCCGTTGGACCAAGTCCTCTTTTCATAAGCCACCCAACCTCATCCCCCCCGCCCCTGATGGCGACAGTATGGCCGGCCCACGAGATTGCCACAACACCAACATCGTCACCTCTCTATCGCGATCCATCAGCTTTTGGGTATCAAAATCCGCCAACACCAGACCCGCCTGCCCCCACCTCTACGCCAGGAGCTTCTGGTGCTGTTAGCCCGGAGGAGCCCACGCTCTGTCCAGAGCAGGCGCAGCTAGTTGAGCTGATAGCGAGTGGGAGAAATGTGTTCTATACCGGCTCGGCTGGCTGCGGGAAGTCCACCGTATTGAAAGCTTTCACTCGACGACTCCAGGATATGGGTAAAAGAATTCGCATTATAGCACCCACCGGCCGTGCAGCTTTACAAGTCAACGGGTCGACGACTTGGACATTCGCCGGCTGGACTCCCGACCACCATAAACGCCCGCTCCACGAGCTGAAGCAGGCGGCACACGGTAAATTCGTCTGGAAGCGGTTCACAGACACCGATGTCCTCGTCATCGATGAGATCAGCATGGTGGAAAACCTCCATTTCGAAAGACTGAACGAAGTTATGAAGGAAGCTCGCTATAACCCCCACGCACCCGTACAGCCAGCTTTTGGGGGTGTTCAGGTCGTAGTGACAGGTGACTTTTGCCAGCTACCGCCGGTGAAGCCTTTTCAGCACTGCATCGATTGTGGATCCGAACTGACCGACAGGTTCACTGACTCGGGCAAGCTCTACATTTGCAATAGACGCGGATGTCAGGGCCAAGGGGAGTACCGTGATGAGGACAAATGGGCTTTCCGCAGCCAGGCCTGGCAGGAATGCAACTTTGTCCATGTCCACCTGAACACGATCCATCGCCAAAACGACCAGACGTTTATACGTATACTACAAAAGTGTAGAATTGGGGAGAAGCTATCCTCCGAGGATACGGACATCCTGATGAACCACGAAACCATGGTTCAACACGCCGTCAGACTCTTCTCCACGAGGGACGATGTCGCTAGGGTGAATCGGCTCGAGTTCGCCAAGCTAAAGAGCCTGAACCACATATATTGGTGTTTAGACGACTTCATATGGCAGAGCGACCGTCATCCCCACCTGAAATGGAAAGGGGTTCGCAAGCCCGTAGGCCCGCAGTCCACAGGGCCTCTACGCGCCCTGGAAGACCATCGCTTCGACGAATGCGTCCAGATCAAGCAAGGCATGCTCGTAGTCCTGCTCGTCAACCTGGATCTGAAGCTGGGGCTCTGCAACGGGAGCCAAGGCATCGTCTGCGGGTTCGAGAAGTACGACCCCAAAAAGCTGCCCAAGGCCAAGGTCGGCAAGGAGGACCCCGAGAACAAGATCTTCGGCGATCGCGCCTACGTGAAGGAAGACTACATCAAGCGCTTCATTCTCGACAAGGGCGCGAGCCACAAGGCCTGGCCCGTCGTGCGCTTCCACAATGGCCTTGTCCGCACTATCTACGCCAACTGCTCCATCGCCGAGCTCGGCGACGAGAAGCCCTACAGCCTCCTGATCCGGACCCAGATCCCCCTGGCTCCGGCGTGGGCGATGACTATCCACAAGAGCCAGAGTCTGACGCTGGAGCGCGTCATCGTGGATCTATCCAAGGCGTTTGAGGAGGGCCAGGTGTACGTCGCCCTGTCCCGGGCGACCGGGCTGCGCGGTCTCAAGATCGAGGGCGACTCGGTGGGCCTGCTTGCCGGACTCGGCGGCAACAAGGAGGTGCAGAAGTTTCTCCGCGAGAAGTTCGGCGGCTTGAATGGGATGACGAGCTCACCGTCATGAGCCACATTGGTTACATAGAGTTGCGAGTTGTGCATTTCAAATGTGTTTATTTTACAATTTCGTATAGTTCAGATACTTGGTCACGGCTAATACCCCCGGAAAGGTAGAAATGGATAAGGCACGGAAAGCAAGGCGCATTCTAGACCAGTGTGTTTTCTGGTATTCACGGCTGAACGTATGGACGGGGGCGGATTGGATAACGTTCTTATTCTGCGATCCGGTAGGAGGATCGTGAGTGGGATACGACTATTGCAAAATCAAGGGTATAAATCTCAGCTTGTACACACAGCTTGTCTCCTATCCAATATAAGTGCGCTTCTCCCAGCCACTATTCCCTTTCCAATCATTCGATATTTGGAATACCGCTTCATAAAATGCCATACATATAACGGTGGCCCTATGGTCTTTAATTGACGGGTCCATAGAAGCACTTATTTACCGTTTTATCATCTGGAACCCACATTTGCTTTTGCAGAGCTCAACCATCCGACAAGAGATGCTCAGGTTGAAATCACGCAAATTTGATCTCATCAATAGGGTCCGGCGTATAGAGCAGATCTGCACAGAGAAGCCAGCTTGGGCAGCTTTACGGTCCAATAGATTCCGTGCAGGTGGCAACGCTTAGGGTAGCCTGCATAATCTCTACCACCTCTGTGACTGAGAGGGGGCAAAAGCCACGTACTGCAAGGCTGCGGCTCTAGGCGGAGGGGCACTATACGGATTGGGTTCCTCGTGATCCTGGCGACAGCTTGGGTCTTACACTGTCAGCAAGCTAGGAGCTCCGTAGACTACAATATGTTCCACGTCGGTAGAAAAGGAACAAAAAAATATATGCAATAAGTTGCCGCTTAATAGTGGTGTAGTGGGCTTCGAAGGAGATCGCTTCTTTTCTTCTTTTTTTTTTCTCTCGACCGGGTCATAAACATAACCGGCGGGTAGTGTCGAGGAATACTTGGAAAAAAAAATAACCCCATACATACTACAGCTTGAATCGATTTCGATTAGGTACCCATCCTTGCGAATGAAGCCAAGAAAGACATGGACGAGTTCCTGTTCTCGGAGCACCTGAGGTCTCTGCAGAGCATCCCGGAGCCTGTCAAGTATCTCGAGATACTGAATTACCAGGTCCGTCCGTCCGTCTGTCCGTCCATGGTGGAGGACGAGAATTTCTCTGCTTTATTTCACGCCCTTTTGTCTTTTCTCTGTCTGACTTGATGGGGTCAGGATACGTCTCGGAACTCGGCAGAACACAATATTCTGAATCCAGAAGACTTTGATGATTTTCTCACGCGCAAGGTTTTTTAACCCCTTCCCCTCCACCAGCTGCTCCTCCTCCTCTTCTCCCGGTCCTTAAACACCATATACCGGGAAACATAACTGCAACAAAAGCCGTAGGTGGTATCGGTGTGCTAACTCCAGGGCGCTTACTTCCGCCGCGCAGGGCAAATTCTCACCCCTAAATGCTTCGCAGTTCCTCAACGGCATACGTCTCGTGTAAGTTACCTTCCTCACCCCGTCCCCCCCCCCCTTTTTTTTTTCCCCATTCCATCTATTGCAGCTCCCAAATCCCCAAATACCTACCTACCTACCTACCTACCTACCCAGCTCTCCCCCCCCTTTTTTTTCTTTTTCTTTTCTGGCGTTTTTTTTTCGGAAACCTCGCAGAACCAACACCAAAAACAAAACACCAGATACCAGCAAGACGTGGCGGACCAGCGCACCTTCGACCTCGACGTCGTGTCCCTGCCCGTCAAGGCGTACGAGTCGCTCGTGCGCAAGCTGCGCCTGCCCCTGCGGGCCCTCGAGGCCGCCGCCGCCGTCGGGCCCTTCTTCTGGTGGACGTGTGACGGCGATGATGATGACGGTAGGATGGAGGGGGAGGGAGAGGGGGCTACGCTGCGTGAGTTTTGTGTTCCTTTGTCCTACATAATACTGGCTCTACTACTCCCTGCGCTATGCGAAACTCAACCACTAGGTACCAGACATAGTTCAAGGGGGTGGGGATACGTTTCGCGAGTAACCCCCTATTTTTCTTCTCCATTCTTTTTTCTTGGGGTTTTTATTCTACTCCTGAGGTTATTAGAAAAAGAAGAAAAAACCCATAACTTTTACGAGAGCGAGCACGATCAATCAAAGAAAAGAAAAAACTGACTTTCATTCCCCCCCCCCCTCCAGAGATGATCTTCCGCAAGTCGGACGTAAGCTGGCGCGGCACCCCGCGCGGCTGGGAGATGATGCTCTCGCACTCGTTCCGCACCCGCGTCACGTCCGGGTACGTCAAGGGCACCGCGAGCGCCGAGGTGGGCGACCTGCTGCGGCAGCTGTCGGCGTGCGCGCGGCCGGCCGCGCACCCGCTGGCGTGTACGTGGAAGATTTTTCCTTTCATCGTTACCTACCTATTCTAATCTCCCCAAGCCGCACAGTGCCCATCCTAGTGCTCTCGCTCAGCTTCTCGCCGCGCAACGACCTGGCGCAGCGGCGCGCGCGCGAGCGCCTGCGCCAGATCGAGCGCGGCCTCAGCCGGCGGTACACGGTCGACGCGGCGGCCGGCTACGAGGAGCCCGAGCCCGACGAGGTCAAGGTCGACGTGGCCAGCCGCCGCCTGACCGACTGCCAGTGCGAGGTGCTGCAGAAGCGGCCCCAGGCGTGGCGCAACGTGGTCGTGCGGGCCGGCGCGGCCATGGCGCGCTTCTGGGAGGTGGTGGAGCGTGGTGGTGGCAGGGGTAGGGGTAGGGGTGAGGGGGAGGAGGCGCTGAGGGCCCTGCATAGCGAGTTGTTGAGTCGCCTGGATTTCTTGATGGTTAAGCTGGAGGGGCTGGAGAACTACACGCATGTCTCCCTCGAGAGGCTGAATATGCAGCGTGAGGTGGTGAGTATTATGAGCATGGGGAAGGTTTTTTCCTTCCCTTTCCCCCTTCTTTTTATCCCTATAGTCGCTTGTTTCAAACCCCTTCTTTTTCTTTCTTTTTGTTTTTGACTCTCTCCCTTTTTGCAGATACTAACGATGTTTCCTTTTTTCCCTTTTTTCTTCATTCTAGATGCACAGTATAATAAATCAGAGGGAGTCGAGGCTCAGTCTCAGGATTGCTGCCGAGCAGCACCGCTTGGCCGATGCTAGTAAGCGGGATAGCAGCTCGATGAAGACCTTGACGTTTCTCGGGTCTATATTCCTGCCCGGCACATTCGTCTCGTCGCTCTTCAGCATGTCCTTCTTCGACTTCAGCGGCGGTAAGACGATACCCCTTTCTCTCCACCCTCTCCCAGTTAGCCAACCCACGTACCAATGCTCATTACTGACCTACATACAACCTACGGCGCAGACATAACGGGGCAGGTATCCAAGAGCCTGTGGCTCTACTTCGCGATCACCGTGCCGCTGACCCTCCTCATCGTCGGGGGTTGGTGGCAGTTGGACCGGATCCTCGGCACGAAGGAGCCCGCGGATAACCACGGGGAGGAGATGGACATGGAGAAGCTCGAGGACACAATCATGCAGGGGATCCGAAAGCGGACGGGGCTGATTGGATACTCGGGGCCGAATAGCCAGCTTGCGCAGCGGTGACAGTTCCTTGCTGCTCACGGCCTGACCTCGGCGTATATACCTAGCTTTCCTGCTCTTCTCGTATGCTCATACCGTGGGCAGAAATCTGGAGTGGCTTCGGAGGTAAACTTATCTTGTGTATATTGGGGAGGGGGGAGCTTATATTTATACAGACACTGCAAGCTTTCCATGATATTATGGAATAGCATGAAGGGGGCTTTAAAAAGAGGATATAAGATATCGTATTGGATAGGTCAGAAACCAGGTTTCCTTAAATCTCGAGCATACCCAAGGCGGCTCCCGCTTTATATGGCTAGTGGAACTCATATACGGTCTGCTTCGGAACGCGTTTTACTTCAAGGAGTTATATCATTAGGAGCACATTTCTCTATACCATAAATCAAAAGGAACACACTATTTAACCCTACGTCATATGGGGTTTCAGGGGGGGATGTCCACCCTCTTCGTCTTATCCAATAAACCCCATCTACTCTTGACATATGACTCGACATAGTAGACCGGCACGTCTCCTACCAGCTTGGCGTAGTGGGAAGACGCTTAAGAAAAGCCCTCTCAAATATCGGAATATACGATCCCCATCCAGAGTTTCCTACAAAACCTTGTTCCCGGTGCCGGCGTAGGTATCCATATAGACTGCATTTTCCTTCCCTTCCATCTTTCAGGGTTTCCACTGTATATCACTGCCTTTTACCAAGACATGTCATGATATGAAGGAGCGCATCGTTTGTTCCCGTCCGTCGAGAGGTCAAATAAAATGAGACGATGAAGCGTCGCCCACGCAATCCGCCCCGTGGGACTAGAGCGCAGCATCCGTCCGCAATAAGAGCAGACGGGATGAATGCATGGACACCTACCACCTTATCTCCGGGTCACCGTCTTTGTGACTTTCTTGGCGAGCTTCTTACTGCCAGATGCGATCGCTTCTCTCGTCCTATCGCTCGCCACGTCAAAGCGTCTCCGTTCGACCAGTGATTGCTGGGGGGCATAGTAGCCGCCGCTACTGCCCTGGGCTTGGGCTCCCCCACTACTAGATCCCGGGTTCAGATCGAAGGGAGGCAGTTCAAAGGACGGAAATCGGACTTCGAATCCAGTGTCGGATGTGTTACCTGCCGTGCCTTGGCCTTGTGATGAATGCCCCGTGTTCTGCTGCTGGCTGGTGTTTTGGCCTTGGGGGTAAGACCAGTTTCGATTCTGTTGGTTGTTGGACATGGCCGTTATACGTCGCTCGAAGCCTAATCGTGTGAGGTTATAGGAATCGTGAAATTGGGCTTATAGGTGCACCTAGTTTGAGGTCTTTTTCAAGGGGCCGTTGGCTGTGAAGAGCAGGTTATCCGTGTTATAAACCCAAGGTCTTTTTGTTCATCAATTTGTTAGATTTCTCGCGAAGAACAGAAACTAAATATCCCATACCTGAGGGAATCACTCTTATATATTATCCTCTTTCTAGGACCATAGGACAAGCCTAAGCGTTTAATAATCACCTCCTGATACCTTTTGATCTCGTGATGGTGACATTATCGGGCTGTTGCATGAGAAAAATATTTCCATGGGCACGTAAGTGCGTATCTCTCTAGCGATTTACATTACAGAATCGAGAGACTGAGGTAAACACAAGCCGGACCCAACAGATTATGTCCTTCCCTTTCGGCCCCCTTGGGCCTTGGCAAGCAACTGTTGGAGATACGGGAGCAGAAAGGGAGTGAGTGCCGGGTGTGAAGTGTCCTCGCCGGTCGTCACAATAAGAGCAATCAGCATGAATGGGTATGTTGGGAGTCAGCCAAACATCTATAAAATAAGAGAATGGAGACACGACACGCTCAGGTACTCGGCAAACAAATAAGCATGTTAGGCGTAGAACGATCACGCGCTTTATATATCTACCTTGGTGTCTCGGGTAATAACAACATTAATAGCATCACCCTTGCTTGAAAGTTTGAAGCTGTGGTAGGTCACGTCACGTATGGAGACTCTTCCCAAAATACCTACTTTTTTCACGGCTCCGACTATCTCTAAACGTCTGACAGGCCCAATAGGAGCAATACGGAGCCACGGCATAAAACACGTAGTACGTATGTCACTTGAATTATAGCCGGTTAAGAGGTTTCTTTTACTCGGAGGAAAAAGAAAGAGCCTGGTGATTATCGCAAGACAGTCAGTAGAAGGCAGGTATCGTATCTCTTATCCATATTCTAGTGCTGGACCCAACCACGGTTATCCTGCTTGGGGGTAGCCTACCGAAACACCGCAAGGGGTGGGGGGCGAGAAGAATAAAACCGGACGTAGTTCTTGAGATCTTCTTTACTTTATTCTTCTACTACTTTCACAAGCACACTGGCCTGTATATGAGCACCTATAAATAAGCATAATCCAGCTGTTTTAGGCGATATACCCGGACATTCAAGAGTTACTGCTTTGGGTTCACGCCTCAAACTAACAGAAGACAGCATTTTATAAATTATTACACTCTATAAAGCCTCATATATGATCCGATGTACTTTGGGTTCTTCAAGACTTGTTGTGTCTCATCGGGATGATTAAAGCCTTGAGTAGGTATGTATCCTGCTTGATATCACTACTATCTCAGGGGTAATGTCGCAGCACGCAAGTACCTACTCCTCTGGCTCAGTTCTTACCAGTATTAGGTCTAGATACACCTTCCAATGAATAATTCTACAGCTTTATTTAGAGTGAAAAGGCTCTCTTCATAGATAGTACTTCATCGTCCAGCGGTCTACATGATAACGTATTTGGTTCCAGCAACCCGAGGAGATGGTTCAGTTTCTATGCCATGTCCTTTATGAGCAGCAGGTTCATGCCTATCATGGAACACGAAAGCCCTTTCCAAATATAAGACAAATTTCCATAGGTAGGTAATTGTACTTATTAGTCTTCTATGCAACGACATAATAATTACTTCAGTCCCGGCTAAGCGCACCGTGGCACGATCCTGCATATCAGAAAGTACCTCACGGCTCCCACTATTAACCGTGACCGCAATAGAAATATTCAAGAGTATATTTCTTCCCCGGGATGTATAATTCTAATTCACAATTCTCTCTACCAGCAAGGAGTTTAATACATTGAATAAAAAGTTAAGGAGTGCAGAGTATGGCATCCGAGGGATTATACGAGGATGGGTATGGAAGCATTTACATAAGCACACAACCTAGAAATGTAGATGTTACACCTCGTGACAGTGTCACTTGTGGTAACAAGTAGAAGTTTTTCAAAAGTTTCCTTTGTTCTCATGCTCTTTTCTTTTTCTTATCCCCCCCTCCAATCCCCCCTTAACCCGACAAAATCTTCCTTTATTTTATTTTTTATACTCTCCTCCCACCCATCGGCAGCTCAGGTGCCGAAATGTAGGGAGCCTGACCCGAAGTTAATGAATTTATTCCTTTTTGCTTTTCCCTTGTTCTTTTTGTTCTTTACGTATACTCGCGTTTTTACTTGCTGTATACTACATACATACATACCTACCTAGTCCCCAATTACGCACGCATACACGCACTGCTGCGTTCGATACACAGCCTTACGCGCCACCAGCTGCAGCCCTCTAGTAGCTACTCACCACCCACGGGTAGTTTTACGTGATAGTAAGATAACATACTACCTACGACATACCCAACACACACAGGGCTGCGCACTTGACTTCCGAGGCATGCAAGAACCGTAGTCATCTCCCCGCTCCCCACAGATCCTCGATATTTCTACCACTTAGCTATTGCAGCTTGGATACTACCAATCGATCGTCTAGCCTATCGTATCCAATCATGCATGCCTCGGCTTCCTCCCCTGGGCGGGGGGCTATATTCCCGTGATGCACAATAACATCATGACTTGGGAGGCGGCGTAGCTCAAGGGGGGGGATCCTTACGTACATAATGATCTATCCATCCATCCACATAGCCTATTCGACTAACCTAGCCACCTAAGTACCCAGGGCGCCTCGTGCCGGAAAGGCGATCGATCGACATTTCACCGATCTCTGTAAGACGTAACCGAGCATCTAACCTGGTAAGAACGAGTTGTAATACGTGGATGATCTAAGATCCTAGATCAGGTTAGACAGAAGGGCGCCAAAGGTAACAACATACGCCCATCCTATGAGAAGCACTCGAGTATATCTGGGGTGGTGGTTAACAACGGCTTTACTATAAAGGCCTCGAAATTAAATTAAATCGAATAGGAGTTATGTGGAAGATGCAAAAGGGTGTGTGCAAGACAGTAGAAATCAATCTGTTCGTGACTTTCTTCTTCTCAAACCGACTATCCTAGCTTATAGTCTCATCACCACAGCCCAGAGCACCACCCCCTTCCAGCTGTGAGTCCCGGTGTCTTCATGCTAGGATGTTATGTATGTAATGCGAGGCGAAGGATAACTCTGCATCGCCGATCGAGAGAAAAAAAACCCGCTCTGTGGACTTAGAGGAGATAACCTGACCTAGCTGCAGCCACATTCCTCTGTATGCGATCTAAGAGCAATCACAGGTAGGTATTCCCACGTTGTCTAGTACTTCGATCGATGATCTTCGGGTTACTAGTAACGGGTATGAACGTGCTATAGACTATCTACACGTTAGGATGGCATTCGTCGTAACCCCCCCCCCCCCCCCCCCCCCTCCTAAAAAATAGTACACTTAGCTAGCAGTCCAGTGATCCCATTGCAATGACACTAGGAACGAAAAAGAAATAGAGGAAAGAAAAGAGAAAGGAATCAATGGAGGGATTAATGGAACCAGGTTAGATAGTTGATAGGAAATAGGTAGTATACTGATATCTATACACACACACGCACACTCTACCAAATCTCCATTCTCTCAAATCAGCAATAAGAGAACAGAGACAAACTAAGGTATAATACCCTCACCAGGAGATGTTATGTACATACAAGCAACTCTTCCTCCACCCACACTGCACGTTCCTACCTACCTAATACCTATAACCTAGACAGAGTTCAAGTGAGAGAAGAAGTATGAAAAAAAAAGAGAAAAAAAGAAAGAAAGAACAAAGTGGTTAATGTTACTGCTATATCTGTAATCCTCCATATCCCATGCCCTCCCCTTGCCTTTACCTAAGATATCAAAATTCCACACCCCCAATCTAATAATTCGAAAGACCTAATATTCAAGATTCCCATTTCCATCCATCCACCCGTCTATCCATAGCGAAAAAGAGAAAGAGAGAAATCCAATAAAAGCATAAATAACATATATATACTTCCCTCCTATTCCTACCCACATCTATTTCGCCCTCCTCTCCGTCTCCTTCTCCGCCACCGCGGGGGGCGGCTCGTAGGTCGACAGGGGCATGCCGGCGGGGACCTCGCGCCACTGGGCGTGGGCGTCGAGCAGGGCCTCGCACTCGCGCCAGCGGTCGCGGACGACGCGGGCGTGGGCCTCGCTGCGGGGCGTGATGCGGGCCGGGAAGGCCACGGGCTGGACCAGCATGCCGGGGATGAGGGCGGCGGGGTCGGGCACGATCTCGGCGCCGTCGCCGCGGGATGGGTCGCGCGCCTTCTCGAACCGGAACGCCCACAGCATCCGCGACACCGCCAGGAACATGGACCGGTCCGCGATGTGCATCCCCTGGCAGATGCGCCGCCCCGCCCCGAACAGGAAGTGGTCGCGCTGCGCCGGGTCCTTGGACTGCGCCGACTCGATCGAGTTGGTCAGGTCGTCGAGGTAGCGCGCCGGCTCGAAGTCGGACGGGTTCTTGTGCCGCTTCGGATCCATGTGGATAGCCCTGAGAGGGAGTTAGTTGGGGTTTTTCTTTTCTTTTCTTTTCTTTTGTGCGTGTTGTGAATAGAGAGAGATAATGGGAAAGTAATAAAGACACATCGTATATAGATATACATACCAGACGTTCAGCACAACGGTCGAGTCCTTCGGGATCTTGTAGCCCATGTACTCGTCGTCCTTGATAACCGAGTGGGCGATGCCCATGATGGCGGTCGGCATCCAGCGGTGGCACTCCTTGATGCAGGCGCGGATGTACTGGAGGCTCATCTCGTCGTCCATGTCCGGCATGCGGTCGCCGCAGACGCGGTCAATCTCCTCCTGCGCCTTCTTCTGCACTTCGGGGTAAAGCAGCATCGCCTGTACGAACCCCACGAGCTGCGCCGCTGTCGTGTCCGAGCCGGCCTCGAGGAGGTTGCCCGCGATGTAGCCAGCCTGTTCGTCAGAAAACCCTTCTGTGTCCTGGGCTTTGGCCAGGTCAACACAAAGTGAGGGCTGTCGAGATGTTAGCGATAGTGTATACAAAAAATAGCAAATCGAGCGACCGATGAGCTTTACTTAGGTTAGGGCTTACCTTAGCAGTACCGTTCTTCAGCTTCGCCTTGACCTCCATCCAGTTACCCTTGTGGAGGGCCTTCTCCACCGTGTGCAACTGTTTAGCATATCTTCGTGCCGGCAGCATGAAATCAGGTAGGTATCTTAGGGGAGGGAACAGGTCAAGAAGTGCTGCAGCCGTGGTACCCATGGTTTTTGAAAACTCATGAAGATTGTAGAACAGCGCCTTCAGCTTGGGGTTATCCAGCCGGTCGGAACGCCATCCATATGTCATCTGGGTAGTCAAGGAGAAGGAGTACCGGCGGATCTGGTCGATAAAAGAGTCGGGCTCATTCAGGAGCCCATTGAGCATCTGCTTGTTTTCCAGATCCTGGTAGGGAACGAAGCTCTTGGCAGCCCGGATGTTGAGAATAGAATGATAGATACGATGGGCCATTCGCCACCTATCTCCGTATTGCTAAGGGCAAATGTTGTAAGCCAGAGTCTACCGCGGGCGTGAGTGCGTGCTACCACTAACCATAAGAAGGACCCGGTAGCCACCGGGAACGATATGTCTGCCACTCACAACCTGCGCAATGTATGTCTCTGGACGCGACGAGTATATGGAGCTCTTCTTGTCGAGAAGATCCTTAACTGCCTGGTCTGATGATAGGACGATCATTACCTTGGTACCGAGGATCAAGGAGTATACAGGGCTATCGATATATTATTAATTGTCTGTACACATTTCATAGACACTGCAGAGACTTCCTTACCCGTATTCCTGAGCCCATTTCTGGAACTGGATGTGTCCATTCTCGGCGGGAATCTGGTGTAGGTTGCCAATGATGGGCAGAGTAGGGGGTCCCGGGGGGTAATTCGGTGGTCTCCGTCCAACCTGCAGCAGCCGGTACACTGCCAGGCCGAAGAGTACTATGAAGGGGAGTAGCCATATGCCTGCCATAACGATTGATTATTGACTGTCGAGTGACAAGAATGCCGGCTAGATTAGACGACCCAGCGTACGGGGACGAGGCAGGCATGCCACCCTATTATACTACACACCATTCCGCGCCATTGATCTCCAGCTCGCTATCTTTCCTCGGCATGAGGTATCTATAGTCCTGCTGAGGGTGATGTGGGTACAAGACCGTCGACTGAACCAATCCCTAAGCTATACTTGACAGAAGAGAAAATGGCTCGCACGCAAAGTCCCGATATAGTACGGGAATGTGTGACCGAAACTAATATCTCGATTGGTAGGTAACAGCCTCTCACATCATCGAATGCAACACGGAGGCTTTCCCTCACAACCTCCTCCTCACTCGCAGCTTCTCATTGGAGGGCAGATGAGACGACGATACAGGTGGGAGTGGGTGTCTAGGAAGACGGACCACGTAACTAATCCTGACGTCTCGAAGATATTTGGAAACTGGATTATTTGAATTCCAATGTAACCCAGGTATAGACCGCCCCCGATAAGATGACCTCACTATACTTGATCAAATCTAGTCAGCAGGATCTTGTCGTCGTATGTTCCTGGCGACAAACACAGGAGAGGGGTCGACTTGGTAGTACAAAAGTTCCCGTTCCAGTACGTAGGGACTAATGCAATAACCTAGAGTACTGATTTACCTTTTCCCTCCTCTATTCCTCGGCAAATGAGATGGATCTTGTCAGAATCAGGCAATGATCCAAAGACGGACCAGATTCGTAGTGTAAAGAGTGGCTTTAAGCCCAAAGAGGGGGGGGGGATGGGAGAGGGGAGGGGAGGGGAGGGGAGGGGGTAACAATACACGCAATAATCACACGCATATTCCCAGGATACCTACGTGAATAGCTTGAAATAGAAACGACATGGTTCCGCCTTAGTGAGAAGAGCGGGATCACAAAAAGATGAGTAAGTTCGGTTGTTGAATAAGGCAAGTGGTGCTGGGTAACTTGTCAGGGGGGAGTCAACGCTTTGGGCTCAAGCGGTGCTAGGCAGGATGATTCTGCAGCGTGGGAAACACACAAGATGGCATGTATATGCATTGACATGTGCACTAGATCTAGATCGACAGTTCGGACCTGCAGATGGGATTTGGTGATCCTAAGCTACGGGTCCCGATGCCAATATTGGCGTTCGCGCGCGTCTTGCCCTCCTACGTAGGGGAAGGGGGCAAGAGTTTGGGGAATTTGAAATATCCATCTGACAGGTCTGGGCCCGAGTAAGAAGCAAGAAGGTTCTTACGCCGAGACATGAGGCGGTATAATGATAAAGTGGCCCCAGTTGGCAGTTTCACAGTAATTCGTCAGATGGAAATCCTACAGGAATCTTGGAAGCTGAAACTTTTCGAGCTAGCAGCTGTCTCTGTGCGAGCCACCAGGTAACTTCTCGATTCGATAGCCGGGCCGCTGGAGACCGTGCGGACCAAAGCTCGGGGCTGCCGGTCCGAGGCAACGAGGGTTGCGGTGTAGTGGACTCTGCTATGTAAGTAGGTAATGCAGTTACTATCGTTTTTCATAATCGAGTTGCTGACACGAGCAGAGCTAGAGTATAAAAGGGGAATGAAGTCCGAAAAAAAAAACCCAAAGCTGATAAGAGACGCAGACATGCGGTGAAGCGTTTTGGTCGTGTGGTGTTGAGAAGAGCAGAGCTGTCTTAAGTAAATGTAACCCAGGTCCCGAGGGTGATGCAACACCTATGCAGTGCGATGCGTCTACCACGTTTTGCACGAGGCTGTTAGGTAGTATGTAGGAGCCAAACAGCTGAAGCATCGTCAAATGTGCCAGTACCTTGAGTATCCATTTCATCGGGAAGAGCGGAAGGATTGGAAGGTTGAGTGAGAGAGGGAAAACGTGATACTTTTAACCTAGGTACTTAGGTTAGGTAAATAGGTACTTACCTAATTACATATTTATGTATAGCCAGTACCTCAACCTATAGATAGATCAATTGATGCAACAATATGTCTTTAGCGAGGTATGTACCTACATAGACATTACCCCACGTACAGATACAGTGGGTCTACTGCTAGTATACGAAGACTCCCATCTGATTCTCCGGCATCGCACCAAATTTTTATACTGCCGACCAATCAGAACCACTCCATTATCACTTACACCAGGTTAAAGGTAGCTTACATAACTTTTCTATGGGGAATCTCGTTGTGACGCAATTTTCTTTAACATTTTTTCTTCTCTTCCTCCTTCTTCGCTGTTGTATTTGACCCCAACCCAAATATGATCGTCAATTGGGAAGAATGAGGGCGATTGAACTTGCGTGCCGCCGAGGCGCAGGCCTTCGGGTATGTCTAATGATCTCTCTATCATATTGAATTATTATTCTTTTTACTATCTGTCTTCCTGATCCAAGTTCTCTCTGGCTAACTACCTACCTAACAATCTTCATCCACCAGGGAATAATAAGTCGTGGCCGCCGTGGTGATGTCGCCAACATCCGCTCTTTTGCGACTCCTGCCTTCGACAGCTCCAACCCCCGCATACCGCCCTATCTCAAGCTCATCAAAAACTACGAGAAGGTGAAGGAGGTTCTGGGAAAGGGCAGGGCTCTGACCCTGGCCGAGAAGATTCTCTACAGCCATCTGGACAACGCCGAGGAGTCGCTCTTAACCGGCACGAACGGTGGCCGTGATGTTCGCGGCACCGCCAACCTCAAGCTCAAGCCCGACCGGGTCGCCATGCAGGATGCCTCGGCTCAGATGGCTCTGTTGCAGTTCATGACTTGTAATCTGCCCACCACGGCTATTCCTGCCAGTATTCACTGCGACCATCTGATCGTCGGCGAGAATGGTGCCCAGTCCGATCTCGAGTCCGGCATCAAGATGAACCAGGAAGTCTTCGACTTTCTCGAGTCGGCCGCTACCAAATACGGAATCGAATTCTGGCCTCCTGGTGCCGGTATTATCCACCAGAGTGTCCTCGAAAACTACGCCGCCCCTGGCTTGATGATGCTTGGTACCGACAGCCACACCCCCAATGCTGGAGGACTGTCCACCATAGCGATTGGTGTTGGTGGCGCAGACGCTGTCGAGGCCCTAGTTGGTGCTCCATGGGAACTTAAGGCGCCTCGGATATTGGGTGTGGAACTGAAGGGGAAACTCGGTGGCTGGGCTTCGCCTAAGGATATCATCCTGAACCTCGCCGGACGACTGACTGTTCGGGGTGGCACCGGCTTCATCATCGAGTACTTTGGACCTGGCGTGGAGACCCTCAGTTGTACAGGCATGGCAACTTCTTGCAATATGGGAGCCGAGGTTGGAGCTACGACGTCGATTTTCCCCTTTAACCCAGCTCATGTCCGCTACTTGGAAGCAACGCATCGTAAAGATGTTGCTGCCGAGGCCAAGAAGTTCTCCGAGATTGTCCAGCTCAAGGCAGATGCCGATGCCCAGTATGACGAGGTTATCACCATTGATCTCTCGACTCTGGAGCCCCATATCAACGGACCGTTTACCCCTGATTTATCTACACCTATTTCTCAGTTCAAACAGACTGTGAAGGAACAAAATTGGCCCGAGAAACTGTCGGCCGGCCTTATCGGTAGCTGCACCAACAGCTCATATGAGGACATGACCCGCTGCGAGGGCATGGTGCGCGAGGCCATGGAAGCAGGTCTAAAGCCGGTGTCTGACTTTTACATCACACCGGGTAGCGACCAGATTAGGGAAACACTACGACGTGATGGGCCTCTTGAGACGTTTAAAGAAGCCGGTGGTACCGTTCTCTCGAATGCCTGTGGCCCGTGTATTGGACAATGGAAGCGCCGTGATGGGGTAGAGAAGGGCACAGCCAATGCTATCTTGACTTCCTACAACCGTAACTTCCGTGGCCGCAACGACGGTAACCTCGACACGATGAATTTCCTAGCTTCACCCGAAGTCGTTACCGCCATGGCCTTTGCTGGTACCACCACTTTCAACCCCGTGACTGACTCCATTACCACCTCATCAGGCAAGGAGTTTCGCTTCTCGCCACCTTCAGGCATGGAAATCCCATCCCAACCATTCGAAGTCGCACGAGAGGAATTCCGCGTCCTTGCCCAACCCCCTAATTCCTCGGTGGACGTTGCCATTTCACCTACCTCCGAGCGCCTTGCCCTTCTTGAGCCATTTGAGCCTTTCCCCAACTCCGACCTCACAGGGCTCCGTGTCCTTGTCAAAGTCACAGGGAAGTGCACAACCGACACAATCTCGGCAGCAGGCCCCTGGCTCAAGTACAAGGGTCATCTACCTAATATTAGCGCTAACACGCTCAACACCGCCACCAACGCAGAGACAGGCGAAGTCAACGTGGCCTACGACCTGGACGGAAGTCGGCACACAATTCCCGAGCTGGGACGGCGGTGGCGGGAGGCCGGGCGCCCTTGGCTCGTCGTGGCCGAACACAACTACGGCGAGGGCAGTGCGCGCGAACACGCAGCCTTGCAGCCGCGCTACCTCGGTGCTCGCGTCGTGCTCACAAAGAGCTTTGCGCGCATTCACGAGACCAACCTCAAAAAACAGGGTGTGGTGCCCCTGACGTTTGCCGACGAAGCTGACTACGACCGCATCAGCGCAGGCGACGAGGTCGACACTGTCGGCTTGTACGAGATGCTGCAGAACGGTGGAAAGGGAGAAGTGGCCTTGAAAGTGAAGAAGTTCGGCACCGGAGAGGAGTTCCTGATCAAGACGAAGCACGCGGTTAGCAAGGACCAGGCCGGGTTTATACTGGCGGGGAGTGCGCTGAATTTGCTGTCGAAGCGGTGAAGATGATCTATACATACGTGTATTATGCAAAATCTACAGTTTATATGGTGTTCTTGTGATATGGGGATATAAAAATAGGCAGGGTTCTGACGGAGATGGGCGCTGGTGAAGGAAAGGGGGTGGGTTAAAAAAAGAACAGGGGGATGGGAGGTAAAAATAAAAGAAAATAAAAGAAATAGGTAAAGGGTAGTATAGGCCTTAACCGAGATTTAAATAAAAATTCAATCTTAAAGAGAAGGAATTAGTAAATTTATGACATGCTCGTTATTTTTATAGGGGAGGGGTGGTTAATTGGAAAACCTGGTCTTTTACACATCGCGTCATCTCCAGTTCTATAAAGTAGGTAGGTAAGTGATCACTATAAGAAGAAGAAGGGGAAAAAATAGGGGGGGGTCTCTTTTATACTAGCCCAGTACCCAACCTACCTTGCTCATGTGGTCACGTGATGTAATCTAGTAAGTGTCCAGGGATAGGTAACCTATAGCCTAGATACTTCCCATGGGGAAGCACTCATCCGCGATAGGGTATTAGATACCAGACATCAAAATATATATATAAATGTGTGTGTGCCTGTTATGTGTGCTTATGATGTATTCTCTATCTCTCCACAAGTTCGCTTTACCCGCAGCTGTTTACAAAACTCCATTCTCCGTCCACTATTCCGCCACGTGATTTGTTCATATCCGTATTCACATCCACATCCACATCCACGTCCACATCCATGGCATCTACATTGGCGTCATTAATAGTCCTATCAGCACCCTCCCGAGCCCTCAGCTTCTCTTTCTCTTTCTCTTTCCTCATCTTCTGCCTCTCCCGCTTATGATGCTCTGCCGCCATCTCGTCCAGCACGTTCACCGCAGCCATCCACTGGGGATTCCTGTACACTCTCTCCGGCACCGCGACCCTGACATTAGCGTTGGCGTTTGCTTCTTTGCGCCGTGCCATGTGTGCAGCTGCCCTGCCAAAGTTTGATACTGCCTTACGCGTCCCGCGGGTGGCGATCTCATCGCGCTTGTTACGTAGCCACTGCTCAGAGCGCGGGCGGTTCCAGTGCACGCGAGGATCAATATAGTCAAAGTGAGTAGCAGGGCGGGTCGGTTGCGAAGGCCGCGCGTACTCGGGCATGTAGAAGAGAGGGTCGCCGGGGCGGTTGGGGCGATTGAGCTCGCTATAGATATATGAGTCGAACTGGACGGGGTCGTGATGCGCGATGCGGGCCTGTCGCCGTTCTTCAGGCGTGAGGCGCTTCCAGCCAGGTTTTTCCCGCGGCAGGAGCTTGGATAATGGGTGGGGAGCTCTCGTAGGCCCACTGCTAGTGGCAGAACAGTTGAGGGGGGTGTGTGGACGCGGGTGATGCTCTTTGTGGATACCGTTGATCTTGGGGGGCCTGCTTATTTCGGGCTCTATAACTACCTGCTGGATGGGTGGTGGCGTCATGGACTTTTCAAGCATTGCAGGTGTATGACCTCCGTTTATGGGCGGCCGGCCGGGGGGGTTCAATAGAGGACTTTGCACTCTTTTACAAGCATATGCTTCGTTCATCTGTTGGCCCCCAGCAGATCTTAGTTCAGAACTTGACAGACGACTCAAATTAATGGCCGGTGAAGTGGTTTGGCTTAATCCGGGGTTGTTTTCAGGGTTAGGTCGAGGCTGTAAGAATGGTGTGGTACTCTTTACGCCTTCTTGGGGAAGGCTGTTACTGGGAGCTATGTTCGGGCCCGGGCTCTGCCTATTGCTTGGGAGGATGTGGACATCCTGGGGTTTCCTCTTGACTTTAGCACCAAAATGTCCAAGAGGAGGGCTTCTTCGCCTATGATTAGTCCAGACTTCTAGCCGGGGGTTGTCTTCTCGCAGACCCGGCACGGAGACGGGGGCATGGCCGGAAGCCTGGTTATGGCCAGAAGTCTTGTTATGTCCATTTAAATGTCCGTGGTGGCCCATGTGGCCATTCGTGGGCCTGTGGTGGGCAGGATAGCCTTGTCCGGGGGGATGATGAGTCCCGATATCGTCTCCCGTGAGATCTATTACATGAGAGTTATCACCAACATGCCCTGGAAAGCGAGGTCTCCCCGCATTGTTGTTTGGAGCATATAAATTTCGAGGCGGACTTTTATGTGTTCGTTCTCGATTCAGTACACTTCCTTGGTCAACATGCCTCTTAACTTTAGACGATTCATCTAGAGATATACTTTTTGGGCGAAGCGCAAAGTCCACAGCCGCCTCCAGCCCACCATGTCTCTCCTCCGAATACCTATGCACGCTCTCGGGTGACATATGACGTCTACTATCCATGATCGTCGAGGAATTCGACATTTGCGGCTCCGGCCTATTCGACTCGATGGATATTTTCAGTTTCTTGGTTGGGCGGGAGGCCGAGGTCGAGATCGAGGCTTCAGAAACAGACGTACGGTTAGAGGACGGTGAAAGCTGTTCGTGTGATGACCCTTGGTGGTGAGAGACCTTTGTAGTTTTCCTCGCCACATGTTTGTCCGGCAATTGCCTTTTCGCATTTGGGGATACACTATTTGCGGTAGGTGGTTTCACTGTTATAGCTTCCCCTAGTTTCTGGGTGCTAGGGTCTGTTTTGCCGGCGCCTTCCGAAGCCGGTGACTTTTGCTGTTGTGGGGATGAATGCGTAGTGAATTCTCCATCAAGCCGAGGCGCGGTTTTAGGAGGCGAGGTTCTTGCTGTAGCAGCCGTTGGCTCTAGCATACTTGCTCTTCCCTGGTGATCCAGACAATACCGCCCGTCCGACAAGGCAGTGAACCGGCATCCCTCAAACTGGCACTCTGACAGAGGATGAGAGCTAGGGTCCATCTTGAAGAAAGACGCGTCCAGGGTTTACACGTGCTTCAGAACCTCAGAGCACTGAGAGTTTATTCAACAAGCTCGTCATGTGCGAGGCCGCGTTAATTTGCGGGAGTAGGAGTAAGATAGTGGGGCCCGTTCCTTTCTGTGTATGTATTTTTGAAGCCGTGTCATGATAGCTTCAATGATCTCTAATGAAGAAGCGGCACTGATTATATGCAGAATGATGATGCCTAGGTACGCAGCCTAGGGGTAGACGAGTTAGTAGGCGTAACCCTGGAGAGAACATGACAACGTAAAATGCGCAAGATGGCAACAGGCAGCAAGTTGCTTCCAGGACGGCTACATCGAATCATAAAAAAGAAAAGGAGGAAAAAAGTGTAAGCATGGGAATTAGGGTTTATTTTGGTTACTCTTTCACTTACTTAAGTTGAATTGCAACAGCGGACTCAAGGTAGCAGAGGGTTGTAGGGAAGTAAGCGGGTAGCACTAGGTACCTAAGGTGCCTAGACAGTATGTAGGTAATGAAACCTATAAAGTGAACGGCCTAACGAGCATTAGGTTTTGTGATGGTGGTTGTGGTTGGTGGGAAGTTTATAGACGCTATAAAAGATGAAGAAGAGAATCTACAATAAAAAAGCAAAAAGAAAAAGAAAAGAAAAGAGGGAGGAAGAGAGAGAGGGAAATCATATACAAGGTTGTTTTAACTGTGAGGACCAAATTCAAAAAATAAAAATAAAAGTGAAGAAAAGAGAAAACTGGATGTTCCTATAGTAATACTCAGTCAGCATGTCCCATATTAAATGAGGGGTGGATCATTGATGGTGAATTGAAGTGTGGTTAGGGAATTGGATATTGATGGGTTTAGAAATAGTCAAGTCATTGGCTGGTCTCAGATCTTTTCAGTTTTCTTTTTGTGTTCGTCAACCTGCAGGAAACAGCGGCTTCGAGACCCGAACCTCGCTCGAGGAAACTTGCTTGCCCCCCTTTAGGTGTCTTTTGAGCCGCAGCCTTTGGCCATGCCTTATGGTAGCATTGCAAGGCTAGGCTCCAAATAGCAGCTTGTGTTTTTGGAATGTGTCTTCGCTCTGTATATCAGGTAGCCCAATGATGCTGATGAGTCCTGATAAGACGAGAGACCAAGACGCAACTGTATTTTTATTTCTCTCGAGGAAAAAAATAAAAATAAGCTTAAGTCGTGCTTTGCTTTGCAAGCGAGGACAGTATCTCAAAACCAGAAGTTCCCAGGTGCAGTCCGACCTTTTACCATGTCGCTCATCACTGACCAGCCAAATATGAAAACACATAGTAGGAGATAAGTGATATGGGTAGGTACTGGTTAGGACTCACCGGGTGCAGATGCGTATGGCTGGGCTGCCCTCACGAAATCATCGTCATCGGATATAACGCGGTGGTGGTTTGAGCTGTTGCGATGAGCCACGAGTGAAAGTAGACGAGGCCGGTCGCAAACACGTCTTCGCCAGTTGGACAGCATAAACAATGGCAACCGAGATAAATCACACCCGGCAAGTTGTGTTTGTTACCGGCCTTCCGTTGGTTACCATTCCGAGGCTCATCGACGGTGCTGGCCACAGCGAGAGGGCGAGAGGGTAGATAGGTACGTGAGGTGTTAAGGAGTTAACGCGTAGGGGTGGATGGATTTCAGTAGAAGCATGAGAGGTAGTTACGGTATATACTTGTGGACCTCCTAACAATCTGCACGGAGTATTGAATTGGGGACTCGGGCATGGCCTGTGCGTCGCGCTAATTCCGATCCATTCAGGTCCAGCGAGCTGCTCGGAGCGGAATAACAAATAGCCATGTCTACACTATTTAGAAGCGTATATACAAACTTAAGTATTAAGTACTTACCTACACAGTCATAACGACTGAGTGGGTTAAGAAGTTGGGACTACACCTACCTTAATATATTAAATTCTGTTCTCAATAGCCTTTTACTCATTATCGCTATAGTCTATCACATTGTAAAAATAAATGGTGTAAAAAACCAGACCTAACATGTCTCGAGTTAAGCAAGGTTAATTAAAATAATTTTTTATTGATAGAGGGGTTTTTGGTGAGAGAGAGACTGGGGAAGAAGAGTGAAATAGGGCGGGGGGTTTCAATGTTAAAATAAAAAAGAAACCCACGAAGCGAGAAGGTTTTAAACACTCCAGTCACAATTAGACCTAGTTATGTTAAGGTTTATTGAGTCTGGACGTGCGGCTACATCAATTCCTCATCAATCCACGTATTGATTGATGTATCACATGCAATTGACACAACTATGGCCGTACAAGCGCATATTGTGGCTCTTGATACAACAAGCACTTTGTAAAGCATCCGCATAGGGTACATACATACTTGTCACGCGTATACTCTAATTACAACTAAATACGAATATGACAATAAAACCGGAGTCAATTGCCGCCCCGGAGCATTTGGTATGGGACTTGGATAATTACGTTCGTTGGTATCAAATATCAATAGGAGACTAGGTAGGTATGTATGTAGGACTAGGAACAGCTATGATATCTCACCCCCACACATAGTGCTAGTGGCAGTGGTCTTGTTCTCTAAACGGTACGCAATTCCTTGATTGTAACTATAAACTATAAATGAATCCTGACACTTCAAGTCATAAGGGATGGAGTTGTGGTGTACAGGTACGTGGAATAAAGGTGATACTAGGTATGTAATATTATATATATATAAGTATTTCCCAACAAAGGAAGAGGCTGTTATTATCATGTATAATAAGGCAATGACCATATGTCTGGCGGTTGTCTTCATTATCATTCTCTACCCAGCGCTAATCTGGTTACCTCGGGGACATGCTAGATGCCTCAAAGCGATTGTGTTCCTAAACGCGAGGTTCGGTTTCATTATATAAGTCTACCTACCTAGTATTTATCCTTAAATTGTAGACAGAGTAAAATCAAGATCGAAAGTAACAATCGACTTAATAACTTACCATCCGATAATCCATCGGACCACTCCAAAGTACCGTTAAATGGGTACACCGGAGAGGCCGGCCCGTAGCGACACCTCGGATCAAGAGCGCCGACGAAAAACATGTTTCATGGGCCCAAATGCCACCGAAATACTGCTCAAAGTCGGGTGTCTCGCCTTCCCCGCACTTTCCCCCCGACTATACGACTTTATAACATGGGCCTGGTGGGCTTGTTGACACACCAGGACCAGGTTCTATGTAGGGTAAAAAACACCCCCCAATATCAGGCCTGAATAGTAAGCCAAAAGAAAAGCACGGGTAACAAGGCAACACGAAGACAATGATAGGCCTGTCGGATCACCAACGTAACGATGACTGTACTCGCGGGCAGTGTTACATATGAGGTGTTGCCATCCCCCGGGCCAGGCCTTCGGTGACGTGAAACTAACCTACTACCTATCTAGGCACATTGCCTCACCTCGCCATACCTACTCTAAGTCAAGTGCGCACTTACAACGAAAAACCACCACTTGGTATCACTGTCTTTTGAACCAGCGCTAGACACACCACGCATTTGAAGGAACAGACGTATAAGTCATCCCAACACGAGTGGCAAGCCAGTGATATTGGTGCTGCTGCATGTTGTATTAGTACGGTGCGCTGACTGGGAATCTCTGCTCTCGATGGCGAATTATGGGAAACTTGCGATCCACCGACAAGCGATGGGCGATACCCAGGTCAGGCTCCTATGCGATGGTGGAATTGTGGTGTTAGATGCAATACCCAATTCCTTTTTTTTTCGAGTGTCTCCCAACCAATCATGAACTGCATCGTCTTATAATCAAGGTCCAAAGCTAATCATCATAGGCGTGAAACCTAGGTTACCTAGGTATGTTCATGATAATGGTAAGTATGCACTTTTATTACTTCGGTTAGGTGATTCTTCGCAGCGGTAATCATGTCGACGAAGGTTATAGGTCTCGCATTCCCAACGCAAGGAACCCCGAACAATGCCTTGACTGTACCGCCCTGTTGAGGAGGAGAAGCTGTGGTCTCTTCCTATGATGAATACCTAGGTCCGCCGTCTACCTATATCATCGCATGCCATCCAAATGACATGCCAATACCTGGCCAACAAGAGACACTATTCATCATTATTCACAATATTGACCAGTAACCAACAACGTTTCAACGTGCAGATATATGTCTTCCGGAGACGAGCCTCAAGCGTGTCGTCGTTTACCTACTCAGAAGTGTAGCTGGCGTTACGCATCCACTGTGACAGGTTAGCAGGTGATGTCGTCCTGGGTAAGGCAGGCGTTGGCGGTTGCACAACTGATCGATGGAGATGAGTTGTTCTTCAGCGACGAGACACCCAGACCGCAAAAAGAACAAAGCATATGACAAGAGAAGAATGGAGAAGGATCCGAAAGCCTATGCAAAACTTCGGTGCTCGTTCTATTTATTATATAATCGTTTTATTCGGGAGGCCGTGCTCTGAAAGTCAACACTCGGTTAGAAAACAAGCTCTAATTTGTTATGTTCCGTCTGTGTGTTCGGGCGGAATGACGATGGTGAAGCAGATGAGATCCCCCCCTAGTCTAGATTGCTTATCTTGTTGGATGGGCTTGAGGAGTTGGCTCCGGACCCGCTCGCTCGTGAAGTCTACATACCTACCTAGTGTAGTAATAATAATAAACGATACAAAAACCCATCGGAATCCTCCGATCACACCACATCGTACCATAGGCCACAATAAAACAGACCAGAATTCCATCACTTTACGAACAAAAATAGGAATAGACATGGAAGCAGAGAGAGAAAAAGAAGAAGAGAAAAAAAAATCACATTTTGAGTCCCCCAAACGGTTGATGGTTCTCGATCATTGGCTTTGTTGTACCTACACTACAACTGCGTATCCGAGTTCCTCTCCATGAGAAAAGCCAAGCCCGCCAGCACACATACAACCAATAACATCACTTGGATATCTCATCGTTCTAGATCATACTTAGTCCCTGCGCCTCAAGTCCCCCAACTTCAATATACACTACTTCCACAAGCTCCCTTTGGTACACTACACTACACTACATACGTTAAGGTAAAGCCTCATTTCTGAAGGATTCCACCACGCATCATCTTGCAACACCCCATGAAAGCTATTTGTGGCGTGACATGACCCCCTTACACGCGGATCATTTAGGACCCGCCCCCATAATATTTGCTGGGCCACATTACCGTTACCAGGTATGTTAGTGTTCTTCAAGTAGTATACCTTAGTTCCATCTTGCAGCTGACAGCCTGCAACTAAAACCCCATACCATGGCTCTTAGCACAGCCCAAGACTTCTTGTCTTCTCCCGAGGGTTCAGACGAAACAGGGGGGGAGCTGAGGTAGGTAGGTTCCAAAGCCTGGCCTCGACTTCGATCAACCACGCTTTTGCAATCCCCAAAGGCCGGAACCGAGAAAAGCCCCCCCCTCCCCTTCCAGCAACACACCTAACATAACCACGATCCCTAGCAGGCTGACTTACCTAATTCGTGAGCCGTGGCCTGACAATTTCTGGGTTCTGGGTTCTGGGAGGGCCAAAAAGGGTGGGGAGGGAAGCACATGCCTACCCTATGTGAGGGCCGCCGCCCTTCCAGCCGGGTCAAAGGGAATCCCCCGTTGGGATCTCCGCCGCCGCCCGCCCGCCCGCCTGCCCTGCCTACCCCCGTTCGCTTCGCTCATCTCCTAACGTCTAACTCTGGTTTCCGGGAGAGGAGAGAAAGAGCCCCAGTAAACCAAAAAAAAAAAAAGGGTCAGGACCCAGGTGGCCGGGATCGCACGCGAGCTAGGTAGGTACCTTGTTGCCAGCACGTAGGTAGGTAGGTAGGGCTCGTCAGCGGGATCAGGCGGGCGGGATTTTTTCTCAGCTCGTACGTTGTTGACTCAGCTCTTTTCCCCGGGGACGGCGACCTTCTCTGGTTGGGTTCATGGAAATACGGTAGGGGGGAGGAGGAAGGGGGGGGGGGGGGGGGAGGGCCCGGTTTGACAGCCTGTCATCGTAGGTATACCATAATGTTGGTTGGCAGATACCGCGTTGCGTCCCCCCCTCCCCTCCCTAATTCGGTCATCGTAATTATCGTGGATCAGACGTATAAGAATCTCCTGACATCGCCGCCTTCCCAGTGTATGAATTCCCTGGACACTTCCATCATCATCATCAACACCCAGTGTATACATACATATAACAACCATCCCCAAGAGGATTCGACTTTCATACCGGCTTTCACTGTGCTGTATAAAATCCCAACCCACTTTACTTATTCCAATCCAATCCAAAACCGACCAAACAAACAATCAAACCATGACGGCCATCCCTATCCAAGCCGCTGCCCGTCTCCGAGGCCCGGCCCTCCCAGCCTTCCGCCAGTTCATCCGCTCGATCGAGCCCCCGACGTCACCCAGACCTAGCTTCGGCTCTCAACGTGCTGACTGGGGTCGGATCGCAAAGTCTCGTGTCCAGCAAGCAGCCATGTAAGCTCTCCCACAGTCGATGTGCTTCTTTGTCTTGCCATGTTTACTGACCTTGCTGTCCTTCTAGCTACATCCCCGGCATGAGTCTCGTCCTCGGCTGGCCTTGGATTGCCAGGTCCATGTTGGACGGCCGCGTCTAAGGGGGTGGGAGAGAAAAACAAATGGATGATATACCTACCTAACAATCCCACCACAACCCTCCTTACCTATTGCACTTTATACCCCCACCCCCACCCCTACCTAACCCAACCATCTTTCCCCGGAGAGATCATTCTTCTATGTACATATTTACACACTTTTGGCGCGCCATGATCGAGAAGGAGAGGAAAGAAGGACGGCGAAGATAACAAGAGGAACGTAATGAACCTACCTACCAACCTAGCTGTTCTACACACACACAACTACACAACCCCATAGGCTAGAAGGGGGACAAAGAAGAGAAAAGAGAGAGGGGGAAAAGCATTTATTGTATATATTAAAGATACCAGGCAGGCAAAGAAGATAAAAACACAACAAACAAAAAAAAGAGTAAACAATTCATTCATCTAAACATCTAATCTCTATTTTAACCCCCTCCCCCCCTTTTATGCAACAACCCTCTAACACCCCACCCCTTCCCTACCCCCCCCCTTCCCTCCCCTCCCTACGCATTAAACTCCAAATACCCCTCCCTCCCAGCGGGCACATGCAGCCCCCTCGCACATCGCGTATCCGCCCTCGCCCCTCCACCGCTCCGCAGCGCCTCCACCGTGCGCGCATACTGGGCCTCCGCATACGCCTCGGCGTCGAAGTCGAGCAGCCAGGGCTCGCGGCGCAGGCGCAGGGCGCCCGGGTCGCGGCGGGCGGCGGCGAAGTCGGCCTTGTGCCAGATATCGCGGGTCTGCTCGCCCGTCTTCTGGGCCGAGCGCACGCGCTCGTAGCGCAGGGCCTCGAAGGCGGCGACGGCCTCGCGGATGCGCTCCCCTTGGTCCTCGGGTGAGAAATACGAGGAGGTGGTGGAAGAAGAGGGGGAAGATAGGCACCGCCGTAGACACACGGCGATGGTGGCGCCGTCTTCCATCGCTTGCGAGGCCCCCTGGATGGACGTCGGGAGGAAGGGGTGCGCGGCGTCGCCGAGCAGCGCGATGCGCCGCCCCGCCGAGATCCACGTCGGCAGCGGGTCGCGGTAGACCAGCTTCCAGTCGATCAGCGGCGACGGCGTCTTGTCGAGGATCTTCTGGACGATGGGGTCCCAGCCCTCGAGGACCTTGCGCGCGTCCGAGAGGGGCGCCTCGTACTGCCAGCTTTCTTCGATGTCTTGGTCGTCCTGGATTTTTTTTGGTTCGTCGGTTAGAGAGAGGGTTAGGGATAGGATATAGGTAGGAATGATGTGCGTTGGGGAGAAGGGGGGGAGGGGGTTTGGATTTTGGGATGTAAGAGAAGGGATGTGGGAGGAGAGGCGGGGAAATAGGATAAAAAAAGAAAAGAAAAAAAAAAAGAAAAAGAAAACGCACCTTATGCGTGCAAACCCACGAAAAGTCCTTCCCGTTCTTGATCGACGCGGCGATGAAGTGCACGTCGGGCCCCAGCCAGCAGACGTGCTTGTCGCCGTGGTCGGTCAGGAACCTGAGGTCGGGGTCCTTCGCGATCTCGGCGGCGTCGAACCAGCTGCGGTAGACGGCGTAGCCGGAGGCCTTGGGCTTGTCGTCGTAGCCGAGCACGATCTTGCGGCCGCGGCTGCGCACGCCCTCGGCCGCGAGCACCACGTCGGCGGCCAGCCGCTCGCCGCTGCCCTCGAGCACCACGCCCGCGCCGTCCTCGTCCTCGAAGTAGTCGGCGACGCGGGCGCCGAGCCGCACGTCGATGCCCAGCACGTCGCGCGCGTGCCGGAAGACGATCTCGTGGAACTCGCCGCGGTGGCCGTCGTACCGCGTGCCCCAGCTGCTCTCCTCCTCGGACCAGGTCTGCGTGAGCAGCGTCTCGCCCGTCCACGTCTTGATGGTGAGGCCGTCGGTGCGGTGGCTGATGGGCTCGAGCTGCTCGGCCACGCCCGGCCACCGCTGGAAGATGCGCGACGAGTTGGGCGCGAACGAGATGATGTCGCCCAGCAGCTTGAGCTCGGGGAACTTCTCCAGGAGGATCACAGAGTGCCCGTGCCGGTGGCACTCGATGGCTGCTGTGAGCCCCGCAAAGCCGGCGCCCACGACGATGACGCGGATGCCAGTCTGTTGCGGTGGCGGAGTGGAGGGTTGTGGTACGGTCATGACTGCTGATTTTGTTTTATTTTCTTTTTCCTTTCCGCTTGGGAGTTAATCACGTCGAGAGTACTGAGAAAATAGATATAGGATTCGAGATCACTCTCTGACGAGGCACACCCTCCTTCCCCCCCCCCCCCCCTCTTTCCCCCTCCCCTCTCCTCCCTTCCCCTCTCCCTTCTCTCTCCCTCCTCTCTTTCTCTCTCTCTCTCTTTCTTTTCGGACCCTGAGCGCTATGTCCAGCAACTTATTCGCGCATCATGCCCCCCCCGTATGAGCAATATGACCTCGGGTATTACGACGCAACACAGACCCCGGTTATGCCGTGGACTTTGCTTCCGCACCGCGATATGACCGGTTTTTCAGCTTGGTATACGGCGTCGAATAGCAGGGCTCGTCATGCATATTGCCGGTATAGCCCACAACCTGCAAGGTTGGAGAAGTTGGAGGGTATCATTCTCCTCTTTAGCCTTCCCCGCACTGAACTAGGGAATGCCAACAACCGGTAGTTGTCCGACGAGGGTCTGGGGTCCTCCTTTCCCAAGATATACGACACGGAATGCATGTGCCGATCGTTTCCATAGACTCCATTGCTACTTGGCGTATGAAGAGCGACCAGCTTGGGTAAGGATTGAGTGGCCTGAGTGGTCAGATAACAAAGGGGACGGTGATGTTGAAGCGTTTCATACAGCATGCAGTGTGCTCAGATCCTTGTGCGTAGGTAGGTAGTATTTATATATTACATAACAATATGAGGATCAAAACACCGTATATAGATCTCTGCACTCCCAGATCGATCAGATTACCTACACATATTCAGTATCATCAGGTCCTATCTCTACACACCTAGCCTGCCTCGAATAAAAGCCAGCATCATGGTTTGGGGAATTCTTGAGGATCCGCACATGGAACAAGTGCCTGGCACTGGTAAATATGCCCGCGGTCTTGTTGCCAGATTATATGCTAACCACCACATTCCAGTTGTCCTCGCTGATCAATCCGATGTGCCAAATGAATATCAGACAGTTCCCCGTGAAATGCTGAAGCATGGTAAGGGGCGGTACGAACACATTATTCTCGCCCCTCAGCCGAGCGATTCGCCCAACGATCCGCTGAATGTGAGTTGCCAAACTGGGAAATAATCGAGGAGACAGGGTCTAAAGATAAGCAGTGGCCGACATGGCACAAGGATATCATATTGGTGATCGTGGGCCTGTCGGCGGGGGTTGTAGGCGCCTACGGTCCCATGCTGTCACCGGGTTTCGTTGAGATTTCTGCCAAGCTCAACGTGTCGGTTAACGCGCTCTCTCAAGCAACAGCTTGGGTCATCCTGCTGATAGGAATCTCGTTGTTTATCTTTAACCCCATTGCTAAGAAGGTCGGCCGCCGCCCGGTGTATGTGATTTCCAGTATCATCATGCTATCAGGTAGCATCTGGGGCGCCCTTGCGAAAGACTACAACAGCTTTCTTGGATCGCGGGTTTGGAGTGGACTCGGCATGGCGCCGTACGAGGTCCTCGTCCAGTGTACCATTGCAGACATCTACTATGTCCACGAACGTGCGACCAGGATTGCGATGTGGAATATGTTCCTCCTCTGCGGTATTTCGGGGGGCGCTCTGATTGCGGGTTACATTATTGAAGTGAGTTTTCAAACCCCCACCCCCCTCCCTTCCTCTCTCCAAAGGCTTCTTTCAATGAGTATTGTGCTAATATGTGTACCACAGGATCAAGGATGGCAATGGACGTTGATATGGTGCGCCATATTATTCGGCATCCTGCTTCCCCTAGTCATCCTTTTTGTCCCCGAGACGGCCTATAGAAGGCAATCGTATGGACAGCGGACATTGGTGACCGTTGCTGCAGATTCCAATTCTGAGAAACTGGAGAAGAAAAGTGCCATGGGCGAGCAGAAGGAAAATACATTCGAGTCAGGAACACAAATTGAAAAAAAGGAGCCGTGGGTCCGGTCATTACGACTATTCAGCGGCACGTACACCAACACGCCCCTCTGGAAGATCTTTCTTCGTCCTTTAGTTGTCTTCTGGTACCCGGCGGTACTATGGGCGTTCCTCGTGTATGGGGTCACTCTGACCTGGATCGTGGTTTTCAGCGTCGTGAATGCGGTCATTTTCACGGCACCTCCGTACAACTTCTCGGTATCGGAAACGGGGTTGATATCGTTGTCCCCCTTTATCCTGACCTTCATTGGCGAAGTAGCTTCAGGCCCGTTGAACGACTGGGTCTGTATGTGGTTGGCCAAGAAGAATCGAGGCGTCTATGAGCCTGAGTTTCGTCTTCCGCCCATTATCATTTCATTCTTGATCGGCATCGCTGGTTTCTTCGGCTTTGGGGCCACAGTGCACTTCCAAACACACTGGAGTGGCCCGGTCCTGTGTTTTGGACTTGCGAATATGAGTCTGGCCTTTTCCAATGCTTGTGTGTTTGGGTACGTTATCGACGCGCACAAGGAACTGAGCGAAGAAGGTAGGTCATATGATAATACTCTTGCCCATTCCCTCCCCCCCAAGCCCCTTTTCATTCCCGTCCATGCAGAATAAGAAGAATACTTGCTAACATGTTTCCTCGTCTCTGTATAGCATTTGTAGCGATAAACGCCCGGAACTTATTCACATTTGGGCTTACGTACTTCGTCAACGACTGGCTTGCGCAGGACGGTGTGCTGGCGGTATTCAACGTGCTAGGAGGTGTTTTTGTAGCCGTGAACCTGCTGACGATCCCGTTGTGGGTTTTTGGAAAGAGGATTCGAGGGTTCATCGCGAGGAATCAGGCGCTCCACCGATTCATGCATGAGGATTAACAAGACTGTGATATACCGGTACTTATACCTATGATTCTGTAGATTCGATTTGTGGGATATGGTGGATAGTATTAGACTACGTGGATAAGAAGGTACCTACATAGGTAGCTAAGTATGTAGACCACGTAAATTTATGAGTTGAGTTGGTGATATATAGAAAGCCTGGAAAGGTTTGAATCAAGTTGTAGATCGAGTGAGTGATAGAGAAAGAAGGTTTACCTACTTAGGTAATCTGTGAATCTGAATTATGTATTACCTAACCTTAGGCTTGTCAGATGGTGGTCTGTGCGGGCGTGTGCTGCACTACAAAGTACTTACCCTACCTATGTATGTACATAATGTAGGTAGGAGGTGGTACCCACTTAAGCAGGTACCGGCTAGCCTAATTGCAGACTAGCGCACTCCGACACGCCCCCTGCCCAGCACTACCTACCTAAGGTTAAGCTCTCCTTTGGTGGTGGACAATCTCCAACTCAGCAATGTTCAGCAGGCGCGTCGTGGTTCCTGAGCTTCATCGACAGAACAACCTCACCTATTTCACCCAGTCCAGTCCGCCACCCTTTGCTGCAAGTTCGAGAAACGATTGACTACGAGGCGGTATAGCTCGAGGACCGAACGAATTGTGTGCTGCTCAAACGTACACTGCTTGTTTTCCACCCCAAGTAGTGTCAATCTACCTACCTGTACATACACACACACACACACACACACACACCTCTCTCACCGACGACCTGTCCAACTCTCCCGGATTGATCCCAAAACAGGATTGGATAGGGGACATCGAAAAGGGGAACGGGCCAACAAATAAATAAACAAGCCACCCAGCGAAATATTCCCCTCAACGACTCCGGCTCGTTTCCAAGACTAGCTCAAGGGAGGAAATAAAAAAAGAAGGAAAGACATCTAGGCCACGATTCAGAAGCGCAAACAGGGCGAGCTGTAGCCAGCACCAGACGCTAGGCGGGCCATCATGACCGACTCCCTGCACAACGCCCCCATCGTGCTGGACAATGGCTCCGGTACGATCCGGGCTGGCTTTGCGGGAGACGATCTGCCAAAATGCTACTTCCCCTCCTTCGTCGGTCGACCGAAACATATGCGCGTGTTAGCCGGTGCCCTGGAGGGAGAGGTCTTTATCGGCCAGAAGGCCGCCACCGAGCTGAGGGGTCTCCTCAAGATCAGATACCCCCTGGAGCATGGAATCGTCACCGACTGGGATGACATGGAGAAGATATGGGAGTATGTCTACAGCGAAGGCCTGAAGACAATGAGCGAAGAGGTACAGCGTCTTGTTCTCCTATAAGGTGCCCGATGCTAACACTATGATCATCAGCACCCGGTTCTGCTGACGGAGCCCCCGCTAAACCCCCGCTCGAATCGTGACACCGCTGCCCAGATCCTGTTCGAGACTTTCAACGTCCCTGCGCTCTACACTTCGATCCAAGCTGTCCTATCTCTTTACGCGAGCGGCCGCACCACTGGCTGTGTACTCGACTCGGGGGATGGAGTTTCGCATGCCGTGCCTGTATATGAAGGCTTTGCTATCCCGAGTTCAATGCGAAGAATCGACGTGGCCGGCCGAGATGTCACCGAATACATGCAAACCCTACTTCGCAAGAGCGGTTACGTCTTCCACACGAGTGCCGAGAAAGAAGTCGTGCGCCTGATCAAGGAATCCGTTTCTTATGTTGCTCTGAACCCGAAGCAGGAGGAGAAGAACTGGGCCAGCACGAAAATGGACCAGGGAAAGACGGCTGAATACGTGCTTCCCGACGGCAATCGACTGCGGATAGGCCAGGAACGTTTCCGCGCCCCCGAGATCCTGTTCGATCCCGAGATCATCGGCCTCGAATACCCCGGCATCCAACAGATAGTGACTGATGCGATTAACCGGACGGACCTCGATCTGCGCAAGGCGCTGTACGCAAACATTGTGTTATCGGGTGGCAGCACCCTAACGAAAGGCTTTGGTGACCGGTTACTGAGCGAAGTGAAGCGCCTCGCTGTCAAGGATATGCGCATCAAGATCTTTGCACCACCGGAGCGAAAATACTCGACTTGGATTGGCGGTGGTATCTTGGCAGGATTAAGCACGTTCAGAAAGGTACGTCCCCCTACGCTGACACAGATATGTCTGCACGTCGTATCACAGTTCTGTACTAACTATGAGGGCGAATTGCAGATGTGGGTTAGCATTGATGACTGGCACGAGGATCCGGATATCATTCACAAGAAGTTGACGTAGAGCTGAGAGTTAAAGAGGGACATGACGGATACGACAAGCATAGATGAGAGCGAGAAGAAAAAAAAAGATGAAACGAGACAACGAAATTCGCTCTTAGGGCCTCAACGTAATACTTCATGTTAGAATTTTGTAATGTATGAGAAGAGAGCATAGCGTCAGCGTGGTTCGAGTTAGTTCCGCGCATTGAAGCAAGAGGAAAGCGGAGGCCATCATAGTGTCGTTGTTGAGTAAAACCCGTACTTTTCGACTTGATTATGGAGGTGGAGAGACAGACAAACTGTGCTGGATGATTGATTGAAGAAAAGGAAAGAAGAGAAAAAAGTAGCTATCATATGTAGATGAATGATACCCAGACGTTAAGAGCAGTCATTAGCTACATCATATATTCTATAATGTAGGTAGAATATTGGCATCTATTTGAACCTTGAACCTTAGCCCCCCTTTTTATACATTGTTTATAATTTTTAAAGGCACGAAGATTGAAGATACTCATACATCGGTTTGTACATATTCAGGTGCCTAAGGGATTGTTCTTTTTTCAACCATCCACTTCGCTATGCTCATGAATCGCTGGCCTATATCTCCCGGTGAACCTCGTTTGGCCAGACCTCGCTCAGGCCATCCATCGAAACTCGATGATGAGGCAGGAAATCCATCCCTCCGGCCCGAGCTAGAGTAAAGATTTGACTGGTCCACACCGTGACTATACCTAGGCAGGCAAAAGCCCGGGCTCCGGCCGTGTCCCCTTATACCTACTAGGTATGTATGTAAGTACTAAGTAGGTAAGGTTGCGAGCAAGACCCGGGGCCGCGGCGGAACTCCTCCGCCCTGCTGATCCCGTTTGCAGGTGCAGCTGAAAAAGCCCGGTTTCTTTCATACGGACGGCAAGATGTTGTAGCATGGATGCCGGGACCGGGCCCGAGGCCGTACACGCTATGATTAGACCCCCCCCCACCGTTATTTCTGGTATTAGGTACTTCTATCGGGCATTTTATAAGCACGATTGTAGGTATCGGCAGGGTAAAACTACTACCTCTACCCATGCAGATAAATACTCGCTGGGCTTGTCTTTCGCTCGACTTGAAATCCAATTTACTTGACCTTAAAACTATCAAGTGCATATTGTAACTATTATACAGGCTGAGAGTATCGATATACCTCCTAAGCAATCGCGGGACTATCAGGTATACCCCAGGTTCCTCATAGATCTAAATTTACATTACTAGGTAAGTACTTGTCACAATCGATGTACAATACGTCAAATTGGTATCTACCTGATACATACTAGGTAGAGGGTTTGGATATTCTTCCGTCGAACCCCATCCCAGCCATTGCCCAAGAGGGTAGATTATACCTAAGAAACCAAAATTCCAGCGTGGAAAGAGGGGAGGGGGGTACCCCAAGTACTTGAGGTTCTTCTATTTGATATTTGTGTCACATTTGAGGGAAGAGCTTTTCTGAGATGCTATAATATCGGGCGTTGAGGTCTGAGAGCAACATAACATATTGGAAGTCACGCTCGACCCCCATGAAGACACGTGTGACTCGTTCCTATCACACTCCTGGGGGTTAGGTACCTGGATCGCGTAAGGAAATAAATGTAGGAATATAGCAGGTTAGGTTAGTTGCAGATAAACAATGAAGGGTATATATAGGCTTAAAGTGAGCATTTATCTTTTGACGGAATATAATGTCGATAGCTCCACTATATGTCTATATAAAGGTACCTGGGTAAGGTATACTCACCAGACCTAGGTACTAAGTCATGATATTACCTAGAAGCCGTTAAAACTGCCCCTCTGGCGATCTCTTAACTAATCTATTCCACCTTGTACTTGTTACTGTGGCTTGTCTAAGCCTTGAAATAGGAACGACGGGGCTGGCTATCTTAGACGGTCGTACGCCCATTGTTAAGATTTACTATATTAGTAATAACGTAGTATAACAACGGATTCTCTTATAACTACGCAGTACATGTTCATAGTCTGATCTATCTTCGATAGACACGTGCCTGGAGTAACATAAACCTTTTTTAATCTGGGACGTTGCCATTACACACGTACTGACTCACTTATTGCCTTTAAGAGATGAAAATTGCATATTTTGGTGTTGAAATAATGGCTAGTTTTAACCAATGTACTTTGCTTCGATATATAATCCGCATCTATAAATAGCCCGGATAGTTTGATGTATAAGAAGCAGGAGCTTGGTATATATTGTCTATGAACCCTACCTAATACTTTGCAACCAGATACCAGTCACAATCATCCGCGCGCTTAGCTGCGTTCCGTTCTGCAGGGCCATCTCGATTTGCAGCCACCAATATACCTACTACATACCTAGCTAGGTATGTACTTACGGCAGAAACAAGGGCATTAGGTGCTTGGCCGTCTTCTCGATAGGATACGTGAATGGATATATGGACGGATGAATGGGGTAGGTTTAGTTTTATGTATCAATGTACATAGGTAGGTACCTACATACGATCCCATTACAACGTCGCGAACTCCCCCGAGCACTCTTAAACTCTCCTTAGCAACCAGGCGAAAGAAGATACCTCATCTACCTTAGTATGCCCCAATCGAGGAAATGTAAGGGAGGGTGGGAGGGAAGGGGGTTACCAGAATTGAAGTAACCTAGGTTAGGTAAACGGCATTGCATACCTACATCCAATATGCCAGAGCGGCGTCTACTTATCTTAAACCGCACGGCACCACGCCATTGTTTTTTTTTTTTTTTTTTTTTTGCCGCCGCCGTTTCTATTGGGGGGGGGGGAGGGGGGGAATCACACGACGTATAAAAAGCGTGTGTAGGTATCGCATCAATGGCTTGCAGGTAACCTAGTAGGTAGTTGGTTCGTGGCGTTTTTTTTTCTTCTTCGATAACATTCGTATCTGAACCTGCCTAAAGTGTGGTAGTAGTGTGTATACGATGTAGATTAATATAATGGCGACCCCGTATCTTTCTTTCCTTTTTTTGCCTTTCTAGCTCAGGGGTTGGTGCGCGTTGTGGCTCTTCACGTAGCTGGCTATTAGGTACCTAGTAGTTAGTGTAGGGAGTAAGTATTCCACATAGGTAGCTGAAATCTAGAATGTATCTATCTATCTATCTACACTGGCAAGGCGAGACTGGGCATCGAACGTTTTTCATTCGCTGTGTTGAGGTGCTAATAGGCGCTGGCGTTGACTACTTAGCAGGCTATTGTTGTAAGCAGATGGTAGTTCACGGAGTTTTGATCTTGGCATTGCCGGCTTATAGGTAATCATGGGGCCATTGCGCACAGTTTGGGAAGATGGGCATACGTCACGATATTGCACGTGCGGCTTGGATGGTATTCTTGGAAAACGGATCTACGGGGAGCGAAATGTGGTTGCCTGTAATCCGTAGGTACATCCATAGCGTCTACCTACGTTTGCCAGCATCATTGTAGTTAGTGGGGCGAAATGGATCCATTTCCATCTCCGCCATAAAGACGAACTTTTATTAGTTACAGCTCTTAAAATGTACTATTACATACATTTTACTAAGAAAACTACTTTAAATCTTTTTAACCAGATAACCAGTTATGTTTTAAAACTATTATATTTTAAATAAAATTAAAATTAAGGCTGTTGTAAGTGTTTATATTGTGTTAACGTAGTAGGTATTTGTACACTTAAATTGAGTGGTCTAGTACATTGCGCAGAAATCAGCCAATAAGAGTAAGTCTCTATAAGGGATGGGGACGGTTCCATTTCTGACCCACTAACTACAATGATGCTGGCAAACGTAGGTACATAGGTATGTATGGTATTGCGTACCTATGTAGGCTGTGGCTGAGAGAAGAGAGCCCACTGAAAAAAGTTCTAATCGTGGCGTGACGAAGGATTTAACTGGGCACCTGTAGGTTTCTCGACGGGCTGGAGGTGGTAGGTACATCAAATACCTAGGTAGTTGGATAGACTATAGACTAGATTGTGGCTTGTTGTGTCAAACGACCTCGATTTGCCATGTGCTAGGCTAAGTAAGTAAGTACAATGTATGGAAGTATGGACTTATTTACATAACCAGCACGAAGTACATTTGCTGCTATCTACCTACTAAATACCTAATGGACACCTTTAATTACGCCGGTAGGTACACTATTTTCGAAACGTCTGGTTAGGTATTCCTTCAATCCCTACTTATTACATACATACCTACCTAGTGAAGAAAAGGCGAAGGAATTAATTACGACACAAACTTCTATTGCTCGGCATTGGCATAACTTGGCAAGGCGGACTTTGCGCGTACGTATTGCGTGGTCCTGCACATTAAAGCTGTTGCGCGTCAAATCTAGGCATATATCTCTTACCTGTGGACCTACCTATTAAGCGATTAACCTTATGTCAATACCTAGGCAGGTAGTTAGGTACATACATAGATGAGCAAGTCAATAGCTAAGTTTGCTAACCTAGGCGGGCCGCGCAAATTACATACTACGCCTTGTAACCTTAGACTCATAGGGAGATCAGCGCTTGTTGTTAGAGCCTGTGGTCAGAGCCATACAACATAGCAGATGATCGGGCAGCACAACGCAAATCAACTCCCGCTCGGTGCATCAAATATATTTTGATATGTAGATACATACGTACTAACTTAGGTACTACCTATATAAGTCCCTATGTTAAAAGTTACATAATCCAAGTTTACAGGTCCCAAAGACATCCAATGTGTGTGTGTCTGGTGTGTGTATATATACAAAAGTGCGTCATGGTAAGGCACCTATGACATAAGAAACAGAGCAAAAAGGAAGAGGTCATGTTATGGGGAAATGCAACGTAAATAAAAGTTGCAAGGCATGGGGAAATATGGCCGAGGTATCACCTATAAGATCATCAAATGAACCAACGGCCACTGAGAGAACCTTAGATGGATGCATGATGAGAGATGCCTTCCTTCGGCAGTTGCTCTCGCATATACCTATACCTACCTAGCAAGCAGGTGACTTTCCATATGTTGTGCTATTGCATGATTTTGTGATGTTGTAAGTAACCTTGGTACTTGCTGGATTGACAGATGAATGGGCTGAACGACGTCACTCAAACTTTGCTGCTGTTTCTCTAGTACCAGCCATGATTTTTATTATTAAACTGGGGGCCGGGCTTTTCTTTTTCTTTTCGCTGCCTTTTAAACCTTATCTGTTGATGAACTCCAGATAGTTCCCTAAAACGGAGGGGCGCTGCTGGGGCGACAAGGAGGGACAAGGGTGAGGGGGGGCCACCAATGTTGAGAAGGTACAAGTATACATACCTATGTAAGTACAGGGATAACATTATGTATGCTAGTGGGGGATTGTAAGTAGGTAGGTACATTATGTGTGTAGGTAGTGGTTGCTAAGCCCACTTTGTTGACCTGAAACACCCTCGACATCAGCTGCCTGCTTGCTTGCTAAGGCTAAGCCCGGTTCTTGCGTCCTTCCACCTCCACCCCCTCCAAATTTCCTTTGATTTCATATCGTCCCTTGTTGATTCCAGATCACACCCTCGTTTCGCCTGCTTGCGCGCATGAATCTGTGGTCTTCTACTTTCTCTTCGCCTGCGCGACCCTGAGCTATACCTACTGGAATCCGCTATCTCTCAGAACAAAACTCGTTGCGCGAAGTGACCAGGTCAGGTCAGGTCAGGTTAGAATCGTGGTCCCTACCGATCTGTGTGGGTATGTGATAATAACCCCCCCATGTTCCCACGACCTCACAATACCTATCTAGGTAGAAGGCCTACCTACTACTGTTGATACACTACATACATAGAATAAACACTCATCATCATACAAAGGTTGCCAATATTAATCTACCTATATCCAGGGTCAAGGCTTGTCACGTCCGACACACTTCGGCCTCCCGGTCTACCCCCATTCCAGCAACACGTACCATCGCATTCCAACACCTAAAACCAAGAAGAGCCCGCGACGCCGAAGCGCATTCGCTCGTTCGTTTGTCCTCCGTCTTCACTACTCCTAGTCCAAACCAATCGGGCCTGCAGTCCCCCCTCTTTGCCAGTGGGAACACTCTATAACCATGTCGTATAATCGATTAAGTACGCCACCCGTCTCTCTTTCTTGAATCTTGTGACTATATCGTCTTCCTTTCCCCCCTCCCCCGGAGTGCCAATGCGAATACCGTCTTCGCCCCAGAGCTAGTCGCTTTCTTCCTCGATCGCTATTCCCTTTGCCTTCGCCTCCCTTACTGCCTTCTACTCAACCCAGAAACAAGGCACCTTGTTTCTATTTACATCCTGCCCCTCTTTGATATTGTGGCCTGCTCCATCAAAGGCAACGCACTCATTGTGGCGCAAGCCCCCGAGCGAGCTTAGAGAGCTTGCCTTTCCCTTCCCACCCCTTGCTCACCTAGTCTACTTCAACTGGTGGGCGCCGGCGCTAGAGTTATATCTTCTGGCCTCCTCTTTACCTTTCTAATCGATCTACTTTCTTTTAGACGACGACTATTACGATCCCACTATGGATAACCATAGGATGAACCCCCATCGCACGCCCTCTCCGGGCCATCCCATGCAGCATGGGTACCAGCTAGATGATGTGCCGTATGGCAACATGCCTCCGCCTGGCGCAGGAAGATATACGCCGAGCGATGTCCTTCCTCTCAACGCTGCACACTCTGCTGATACCCTATCGCAAAGCCCCTACGACCACGGCCAGGGCTATCATTCAGAGTACTCTGTAAACCCGGAACAGCACCATGATGCCTACTATAACCAGCCGTACGAGCCTCCGCAGAGCACAACACCATTTAGCGACCACCAGGGGTATGACTACGACGATGGGCGGCCGATGCTTTCTCAGAATGACCCCTATGCGCAAGGTGGCCAGCCCCAACCCTACAGCGATGAGCCGAACCGCCACCAGCCGCCAGCGGCGCCCATAAAGAGGTGGAAGACGGTAAAGCAGGTTCTTTTGTACCGCGGAAACTTGGTTCTCGACTGTCCTGTGCCCCCGCGGCTACTCAACCAGCTTCCCCATGGTGAGCGTGACGAATTCACCCATATGCGTTACTCAGCTGCCACCTGCGACCCGAACGACTTTTTTGAGGAGAATTTCACGTTGCGCCAGAAACTCTTCAGCAAGCCCCGACATACAGAGCTGTTCATTGTCATTACCATGTACAACGAAGATGACATCCTCTTTGCGAGAACTATGATTGGTGTGTTGAAGAACATTGAATTCATGTGTAATCGTAAGGAAAGCAAGACTTGGGGCCCGGATGCTTGGAAAAAGATTGTTGTTTGTGTGGTGAGCGACGGACGTGCCAAGATCAACCCGCGGACGAGAGCACTGTTGGCTGGTATGGGTGTTTACCAAGAAGGTATTGCCAAGCAACAGGTCAACGGAAAAGACGTGACCGCCCATATCTACGAATATACGACGCAAGTTGGTTTGCAGATCAAGAACGACGTGGTGCAGCTGATTCCCAAGAAGCAGCCTGTACAGATGCTGTTCTGCTTGAAGGAGAAGAATCAGAAAAAGATCAACTCCCACAGATGGTTTTTCCAGGCCTTCGGTCGCGTTTTGAACCCAAATATCTGTGTCTTACTCGATGCTGGTACCAGACCCGGAGGAAGCTCCATTTACCACCTTTGGAAGGCGTTCGATCTCGAGCCTATGTGCGCTGGAGCGTGTGGTGAGATCAAGGCTATGTTGGGCACAGGTGGCAAACACCTACTCAACCCCCTAGTTGCGACCCAGAATTTCGAGTACAAGATGAGCAATATCCTCGATAAGCCGCTAGAATCCGCCTTCGGTTTTATTTCTGTCTTGCCCGGTGCCTTTTCAGCATACAGATACGTCGCCTTACAGAACGACAAAAATGGGCAGGGTCCGTTAGAGAAATACTTCAAGGGCGAAACTCTCCATGGCGCTGGCGCCGGCGTGTTCACGGCTAACATGTACCTCGCCGAGGATCGAATTCTCTGCTTTGAACTTGTCACGAAGCGCAACTGCCATTGGATTCTGCAATATGTCAAGTCAGCCACCGGAGAGACAGATGTGCCGGATACTGTGACAGAACTCATTCTACAGCGTCGTCGTTGGCTTAATGGTTCCTTCTTTGCTGCTATTTATGCCATCGCTCACTTTTACCAGTTTTTCCGATCTGACCACTCTATACTTCGCAAGCTGATGTTTTTCCTCGAGTTCACCTTCCAGACCATCAACATGATCTTCGCCTGGTTCGGTATTGGTAACTTCTTCCTGGTTTTCAAGATTCTGACGACAAGTCTTGGGCAAGATTCGCTTCTTGGTACCGTCGGCGTTATTCTAGGTATTGTCTTCGAGTGGTTTTACGGTATCTCGCTTATTGCCTGTTTCGTCCTCTCCCTCGGCAACCGTCCTTCGGGTTCTGGTAGACTGTATACGGCTATGGTGATTTTCTGGTGTATTATCATGATGTAAGCATATTCCGACCTGCTTACCTATCTACTAAACGGTGTTTACTAACCTCGTGATCAGATACCTGACATTCGCTACCGTCTTTATCACTGTCAAGGCCGTCCAATCGCAACAGCTTGCGGGATTCAACATCAGCGATATCTTCCAGAACACGCTCTTCTTCTCCCTCATCGTCTCGCTGATGTCGACCTACGGACTGTGGCTCATTGCCTCTCTTATGATGTTCGACCCCTGGCACATGATTACCTCATTCCTGCAATACCTTCTCCTAACCCCAACTTACCTCAACGTCTTGAACGTGTATGCGTTCTGCAACACTCACGACATCTCGTGGGGTACCAAGGGCGACGACAAGCCTGAAGAGCTGCCGACGGTCGACACGAAGGACGGCAAGGGTAAGACCGACCTGCCGGACGAGGGCGACCTGAATGCGCAGTACGAGAAGGAGCTTAGCGCGTTCGCGCAGAAGCCGGTGGTGGTGAAGAAGGAGCCGACGGACGCTCAAAAGGCCGAAGCCCAAATGGACTACTACCGCTGGATCCGCTCGCTCGTCGTGCTCATCTGGATGATTACCAACTTTGGCCTCGTCGCCCTCGTTCTCAGCACTGCGGGACTTGAGAACCTAAACACGGACGCTACCCAGGAGGCCGAGGATGCGCGTGCGACGCTCTACATGACGATTATTCTCTGGAGTGTGGCTGGGCTGAGCGCATTCAAATTTGCCGGCGCTCTGTGGTTCTTAATCGTGCGCATGTTTAGGGGTGTTTAGAGAACTAGTGTTGACTCTTTTGCTTTTTTTTTTTTACTCCTCTCCCGACTATCTGGATGATCGCTGGGAGATTTCCGATTTGGTTTCCGTGCCATGGGTTGCATTGGAGGCATTTTTTCCATGCTTTATTTTTTTTCGGAGGCACATTGATCTCTTGAGACATTGAACGTGCTTCTCTTTTACTGTTTTGCTTGGTTTGACGAGACACTGGTGATGAGAGAAAGTAAATAACTATTTCTTTAAACTCCCCTTTACATATACCCCCTCACACCATGCCAGAAGAAGAGAATCATGGATGAGAAGATGAGAGTGGACGAGGAAATGGAAATGGGACGGGTTGTTGTATAAGAAAGATGAATGATATTAGATGCTAAGAAGATATGACGGATTGGATGTAAGAACAGAGAATAGGAAATAGGAGGGTATCGACTGGAACTGGACTGGTCTGTTCTGGATGAGGACTGTTGGGATTGGAGTGAACTGGTCTGGTCTGGTCTGGGCTACGCTAGGCTATGTAGGTGAAGAAGAGAAGAGAGGAAGATAAAAAACAGTTACCAATGAATGAGAAATCCGATAATGAAAGTGAGAAGTCTTTATTTTTTTATGTTTTAATCAAGTGATGTTGAATTGAAGGATTCTAAATACCTTGTTATACCTAATCTACCTAGGTAGGTAGGTATGCATATAATAAATATCTGTCTATCTGTCTGTATTTACTTATTAAGTACCTACCTACCTACCTACCTAGTATACAAGTTTTTATAGGTAGGTATATATAAGTTTTTATATTTTAGGGAAAGAAAAGAATAAAAAAAAAAAGGGGGGGGGGGAGTGAAAAGGGGGAAGAGAAACATGAACAAGAATAAGAATAAGAACAAGGACAAGGGGGATTACCTGTTACCTACACATGTAACTACCATCACATCCCCCTATCTCCCCTTTTTCTTCTAACTAGGTACCTACCTACCCCTATTGACTCATGAAGCATACATGCTAATCACCTCTTCTTCATGATCCATCATATCACACATGATATCTCATACCTAAGGTTGATTAATATATCCTTTTTTTTACCCTTCACGGTATTATTAATGCTTCTCTCGTTGGTGGAATTAATTTTTTTGAAGTATTGATTTTATTTTTCACTGTCTATATCTTCAGCTAGGGAATTGGCTCTGGTTTAGCCCTTGAATAATTCACGGGACCTCGCGGCCGAGCCTTTCTAGCTCCTCTTTAATGAATTCACGGGCGTTGAGGAGCTCAGTGCTTCCGTACACCACCCGCTTTTTGGCCCGCCCCTCGCCCGTCCGCTGTACCCATTCCTGAAGGTTTCCGTACTCGTCCATGCTACCCCCACCCACCGTAAACACGATGGCATCCGTGTACCCCTGTCTTCTCTGTCCGAAGCTCGCCCCGGTCCCGGGACCTTGGACGCCCAGTGCGACGGCCCCGGGTAACGAGCCAGGGGTACTGCCACCTCCCGCCCTCATCGCGCTCGGTGGTGGCATCGTTCCTCTCGCGTTTGCGCTCCGAGGGTCGAAGTACAAATAGTTCTCCGTCTTGGCGATGGCCGACGTCGAAGCCGTTTGTGGATCCATGATGGATTCGACAATCTTGGTAATCGTTAAATCGCGATTCGCGGGGAGGAAGTTCTTGATGCCGCCTATCAAAGAATCAAAATTGGATGCGAGGTTAGTTGGCACGCCCACCCCTGTCTCTTTCAGGCGATCGGTAAGACGATTAGATAGTGATGAGAAACGGCCGAAAAGGTCGGTGGAACCGGACTGAGAGGAAGGCTGAGAAGGATTATTAATTGTGGTTAACTGGGTCATTTTTGTAGTGGCGCGGACTCTGATGGCGAGGTTAGCTTCATCACCAAGTCTATTTCGGTCTGCGCATAATGGAGGGAACTCACTGTCGAATGTAGGGGAGACAAGAAGTATCAACCCCAGCAGCAGTTAACGCTTCCTCAAGCTGAGTCCAGTCCGCCCTGCTGACCTCTTGCTCAGTGCTCAGGAACCAGATTATGAACAACCGTAGTTTGTCTAATGGATCCGTGCCCCTCGCTTCATCCTTGATAATCTCGAGGATCTGCGCCTTAGTTTGCTTCATGACATTTTCCTCTGTTTGGAAATAATTGTCTAGTTGCCGGTTCTTGATGCCGGTAAGAAGGGCTGCGAGGATGTTCATGTGCATATCCAATACGGCTTTCCTTTCGCGCAATTCAGGCAGTAGTGTGATGGCAGCTTTTAAGTGTTGCGCACTTGCGCTCGTATCATTTTGGAGGTCTTCTATCGACGATGCGCCTGTCTTCTTCGTAATCTCTGCCGCTTCTTCCTTGTACCTAGTCAACTCGGCATCGATATCCTCTGCCACTTGTGGAAACGGGACTGCAGCGTTCTTCTCCCAAAAAAAGTCGGTCGACGAAATATCGTATGCCTTTTTCGTCACACCCTTGGCAGGGTTCTCTTCATCTATGGGCGTTTCGATAGTTACTCGGTTAAGTTTCATATTAAGGACATCGTGAACTAGAGACTGATATGTCCAGGAGTGGGAGAGCATAGGGTTCAGATCGACGTTTCGATCAAGGATAATAAGGACGGGTCGGGAGGCAGGAGTACCGGCAGACGAAGCTGGTCGGGCACTGGACGAGAATAGATTGTCTTTCGAATTGAGGATGTGGTCGCGAAGCTTGCGATCAAGCTTGCCCGCAATCATATCTGCTGCAGCGCCCTTGGGACATCGTATTATTGGGATAACACCTGCATGCAATCGTCAGCGCAGCACCAGGGAGCACCGGCCAAAACACGTACCCATGGTCACGATCACACTGAATAAACCGCTTACTATGCGGTCGATGATGTGGTCTAGCTCCTCATCCTTGGTCTTTGCGCTGTTCAGTGCCCAGTACGTGTGCTCTTTCTGCATGCCGAGACTGAACAGGTCTGGCTCTGCAACTATAAAGTTCAAGTACTGGTCGAACAACTGGGCAATATGCTCCGAGGTTCCGGCCGCAGCGGTTTGCGAGGCGAAATCTTCGAGGAGTGGGCGTGGGATAGAGGAGAGAAAGTTGATGTAGGCAGGAGAATAGAGACCCTTCTGCAGGTCGGCGGTGATGCCCTCGAGGTTCTTGGCATTCGGCTCGAGGAGGTATATGCAGGGCACATCGGGGATGGGATGGCGGGCGGCGGCAACGTGCCTGAGGAGCGAACGACTTGGGTTAGCATAGACGACAGCGAACGGGCCGTGGAAGGGCTGTGGAAGGGCGTGTAGTTATTCCGTACATATGCATAGTAACGCCCATGGAGCGCAGATCGCTGACGCGAAGAACACTACTGATCACATCGCGACCCAGGTCATCGAAGACGAGGACCTTCCATATGGGCTCGCCCTCGGCGGTCAAGATGGGGCCAGCAGGAGCCAGGCCATTGGCGTGCGAGTCGTCTTCATCTTTCTGGTCGACAGTCTGGTTGAGATTGAGGATTTTCTTGAGCGACGCTACATTACGCATGCGTAAGCATTTATAAGGCTGGTAGACACCCGAGTTGAGAAGCTATCTTACAAATTTGGCGATCGCGCAACGAGTATCCCTTGACCGCGGCCATGACGAGGAGGAGGACAGGGGGGAGAACGAGGGGGAGAAGGTGATGGTGATGATGATGGTGGTGGTGGTGTTGGTGGTGGATAGGGCGAAGAACTCTTCTAGACTAGAATCGGACACAATGTCTTCTCCTGCCCAGCATGGGCATACATGTAGATAGAGGACGAGATCAAAGCCCGAGGTAGCTATAGCTGAGGCGGGGTTGGTGATGAAGACATGTGTTAGATACCTATAGAAATCAAGGTCTCCCAGTTGGAGGAGAGTCTGTCTATTGTGTCGGATGTAGCAAGAAATAAAAAGAACAGAGAAAAAAAAGATCAATTAATCATCATCGTCATCGTAGTCATCGTCTGCTATGGAAGTGAGTTCTGTAGAAAGCAAACGGGCGAGTATTATCGAAGTTCATGAATCGATGATGGAAGATGATAGGATGTGAGTGAGCCGAGTGAGCGAGTGATCTGTCTCTATTCGGATCAGAGCTTCAATTTGCTTTTCTGCACATTTGATTTGTCCATGCTATTACGTAGCCTTGCATATTACGGGGCTTACATGTCTTGGACACTTACCTATTTGGAAGTTAGTGTGTGTACTTAGCTACACATAGGTAGATACCTACTACATACCCTTCAATGTAGGTAGGCACCTAGGTACCTAGGTAGTAGATGGCGATTTAGGCCTCTGTATACCTACGAAAAATAACTAAGAAACGAACCTTAATAAAAATAAGCCAGAGTTGCAAGCCTGTCATAGTACATACATAGTACATCAAATATGGATACCTACTTCAATTATGTACCTACATACGTACTGATATTACGAATTACATAATCTTAGGTACACTGATACTCTGTATATGCCCACCAGACATATGTATGTAAGTAGGTACCTTAGGTATCTGTGCTACGCGTACCACATGAAAACGGATACACTTATTATTATAGTACTAATTGGACATCGGCATACCTATATATGTACATACATAGGTAGTTGTCGTTGGTGTGTTAGGTATCATTATTATCCCTTGTTGTATGCAGTTGGTTGAGATAGTACCTACATTACATGGATATATAAGTAAAAGTAGGTTGGTATATTGATAGATGTCTGTAAAAACAACGCAGAGCTGAGTGAAAGCAAGAACACATGGCAACCTTTTAATTACTACAGATTACTACCTAACCTCCAGTACCTAATCGTCCACTACAGCCTTACAATGATATATCTGTGTATCGATGTAGGCACGTATTTATGTAGGTACATATGTAGGTAGTACACTAGGTACGCGTGCTGGAGTGCTCATACATACATACATAGTACTACCTACTACCTACTAAGTGCATACGTACATGTATAGTGACTCCCTAATCTCGCCTAGCGCCTGACTCAGGTTTCGGAGACAGACCTGACCGTCCATTTGCGAAACCTACTCCCCGACACTTATTACACTACCTACCTAAAACTACCTACATATGTACTGCATGTACCTGCCTACAGGTAACCTGGCTACCCCTACCTTAGTAGGTACATACTTACATACCTACCTAGAGTACCTACACTCCACCAACATACAATAGAGCCCGTACCTGTAGGCAGGTACATACAGTACCTAAACTTCGGAACTAAGGCGATTGATTGGAGATACATAAATAGACCCCACCGTCTACTCACTCAAAGCAACCATGTCCACACAGGCCCAACCTTCCAATGAAACAAAAAGGTCACCAGAGAGCTTTTCCGAGCCCACATTGCTCCCGTCTTTTCCTCCTCTCTCTCTCTCAAACTCTCACCCCCGACACACTCTCTCCCTCTCCCATCTCACCACAACAAACCCGCCATCCTTCTATTCTCTTTTCCCATCCACCATTTCTTCACGTCTTCAATAGCCTTGACGTCCACCATCCCGCGGCCGCCCATCAAGTAGTATCATATTATTATTCTAATTTCCTCTTCTAACTTGGGTAATTAAACAAAATAATCCCCTAAGGGATTCTGCCATAGTTTTGCCTCTGGGGCGCGTCTAGGGACAAAATTTTTCTTCTTGTCGGTCGCTCTCTGTTTCCGCCACACGATCCAAAGACGGGAGTCATCATTCAATCAACCAACCACACTATCTTGCTCACCACTATCTTGCTCGCCAATTCAATCGTTCGCCTCTCCAATTCTTGAGCTAGGTTCCATACGCAATCCCCATCTAAATACTTCGCTATCAAATGTCGTAAATTACTACTCTCAATTAAAGAGAGCATGCCGAGATATTCTGTCTTCTACCCCTTGGAAGCAACAGTTGTTGGGGGCGGAAACGACTTTGGACTAAAGGGTATGAAAAAATAACCAAAATTCCCTCCCCTTTTATTTTTTTCTTTTTCATTTTCTGTTATCTTTCAGCGTGTTTTTTTTTCTTTGTTGCAGCAGCACCTCCATCACCAGCAGCATCTGTATCCACACAAAAATTTTAGTGAGAAGAAAGAGTATGTGTGCCGGGCCTTTTGTTGATCCTCTATAATGGATGTTCTCCACCCACCCCAAAGTCCGATTCTTGCAGAAGTGAATTGCGAATCGGCAGGGGAAAGCTTGGGGTTTCTGGGCGGCAGCCAACGAGAGGAGAGAGAGAAGATGCCAGCCGCACTCACATAATGGACTGCAGCAGAGAATTCGAGAGACAAGGAGACAGGTCAGGACAGGACAGGACAAGTCAAGTTGATCACTTTGAAGAGTGCTGGTGCCATCACCTTACAAGTAACTCCTAAATTCCCAAGTCATCCAAAGAGACGGACGGGAGAGTGAAGAAGAGAGAGAAAAAAAAAGGTCAAAAAGGGCTTTCAAGAGTCGCAAAGAGACAGTCACACATCTATGAAATATGAAAAGACACCGCTGCACGCTTCAAGTCGTTAACTGCGATCTTGCGTGTTGCTTGACTCTTCATCCATCATCTATCCCCCTTTTAATGGTTCTTCCACCTGGCCAGGCTCTGGTCTAAGTTTGGGAGAGGCCCTAACTCCAGCTTATACCCAAAGGCAACCAACAAAAGGCACATGCAGTGTGAGCCAGCCTCATCGAAACCACACTCGATAGACAGACAGCCCAAGTTGCAACCGTGTGGTTCCGACTCTTTAATCACAACCTTAAAAGCTCTCTCTCCAAGACTCGGGAGGACTAAGCTGACTGGTTGGTTGCATCAGCCAGCCATGGCTGCTTCGTCAACCCCAGAAGAGTCGTCGCAACTCCATGGCAACCCACAACCTCCAGACCATAGACTATTCTGTCCAGTCGACGATGGTGTCGATGTTGCTAAAGTCCTTGCCTTGCCGGTGCCATGCAGTCTCAGTCTCCAGGCCGATACCAGTCTTCTGCACCCTGCTCCTGCACATTTCTCGGAACCTGGACTCTTGTACCTTGTGTCCACCCTGTCTCTCAAAGTCTTCTCTCATGCTGCATCTTTTCACCTTTTTTTTATGTCTTTTTCCCGTCTTGTACCTTTTTTTGCCTGCACTGAAGCCAAGCTGATCGTTCCGTTCCGGTTTAGATCTGCACTCTATTCCTATTCCGGCCGTCTAAACAGACAACCTGCAGTGTCCAATCAGCAACCCCGTCATCCTCCCTCTCAGGAATTAAAAAACAAGCGGTTGTTACCCACACGCCCCTCTTTCCCTGCCAACTTTTCTAAAAACACGCCCTTGTTTACCTTGCCATACTTTTGTCTACCAGACACAACCCACCACCACTACCAACACCACCATTGAAGACACCCTTCGAAACTCTTCCTTATAGGTGTAAAGATTGACACTGCTTTCAATACTCCCCTTGAAGAGATTCTCCAAAAATTCTGGTGAGTTGGTTCTCTTCTGTCAGGTACACTCTCCTTGGATGCTTTGATAGGCTCACTCCCTCCTCCATGCAGTACTTGGCTTGTTTTGTGGAACCACCCCTCTCATCCCTGTACTGACATTCTTCTGGTATTATAATAGATCACGTGCCACCCCCTTAAACACCCAGCTGGTGATAAGGTCACCGGAAGGAGGTATTGATCATGGATCAGACCAATGCCGGCTGGGCCAATGGACCGTACCATCAGAGCGGTGCTGGTATGCAACATAATATAGATGGTGCTACTGGCAGTCTTGATTATGGCCAGCAGTTCGACAACAACAACAACGTGCCCCAAGGGAGCTACTATGAGGGATCCTTTTTCCCTTTTGACCCTCACCATCATCACTACCGAGCTGTACACCCTAATGGTCAGCCAGGCCACAGTGATCTAGCAGGATCCAGCCTGGCAGCGAATGTTCAGCACTATACTGGCGTTGAGCACCAACAAGGAGGTCCAGCATACTACCATCCGTATCCGGCTGGACTGGGTGATGGAGGCCAGGTCGGCGGTGATCAGCATGGCCATGGGGCCCAACATCAGCCATCGCCGTTTGTGCATGATTCTGCTCCGGCAGGTTTGTACGGCCAACAGATCCTTGGCCAGCAGAACCAAGTCCCGCACCAGCTTCCAGGGGCTTACACCCCTGGATGGACAGAGACGCAGGCTCATCAGAATTCCACAAGTGCGTATGTTCAGCCTCCATCGTCGTATGTGAATCAAGGCCCCCATCAGCAGGAACAGCCACAACAACATCACTGGCAGCAGCACATTCATGTGGCGTCTCCTGCACATACTCCTACTCCCCCACCGAGTAAGAGAACCTCACCAATGGCCATTGATCCTAATGCGGCGCCCATATACTCGCAGTCGATGATAGGCCCTGGCTCAGCCCCAGGTCCAAATTCCGAGTCTCTTGGAAGGCAGCCGCCTGTCCATGCCCAACCAAACCAGTATATCGCACAACAAAACTTTCCTCCTAGCCGTCAGGATTCCGCTACGCCATCTTATGGGAATATAGCGATAACATCATCTCAACCCGTTACGGCGTTTCCACAGCAAGGCTACCAGCACCAGACCCCGATGCAGTTTGCTCAACATATGCCGGCTAGCAGGAGTCCTACGGCGGTACCGAATAGACAGCCGTCGAGCGGTAGTGGACAAGGGACTTCGCTATCCCATTTCCAGGTTCAACAGCCAGTTAATCCCCAGGTGCCTGCCACAGCAGGTGCGCGTGCAAATCTTGCGGTACCTTCGGCATCGCAGCCTGTTAACACTCAGATACCGCGGCCGGGACCTGGCGTTAATCCTTCGCTGGCAGCACCGCTAAATAGACAAGCGTTAGACGCGTCTCATGATGGGCAGGCAGCCCCACAACAGGAATGGTCAGTCGTCGAAGGATGTGCAGACCTGCTTGTTGGAACCGTCCCTGGAAGGTACCGCCCTGCCCGCAAGGAACGGAAGGGCGAATACGTTGCCAGGTACAACACAAGTGGGACCCCCTTACTACCGGACCGTGCAGGTCAACTCCCCTGCGAAATTCAGAGGACATACCACGAATTACAACTACAAGTAAATGCTAGCAAGTCTGAATCCGATCAGAAGAAGCTCACGGTCGACATGCAAAAACTGGAGAAAGATATGGTGAATTTGACTGGAAGGAATGGAGGTAAGCCTATCCCGATTCTGGTCCTGATATGAAGTTATTATGCTCATCTCTTTCTTTAGCCCACAAGGCCGACACTCCAAGTCAACCGAAAAGAGTAGCCAGGCCTAAAACCTCCCACGTGGACTCGTCTACAGACAGCTCCGCAGCTAGTGGCAGTGAAGATGAGCTGAGCGAGCGGGATCGCCAAGCACACACAGTGAGTTTAATATTTACCCCGGAAACGAAGGTGCAAACACGCATACTTCATCCACTTCATCATCTGTTCAACCACTCCTATTCTATTGTTTACACCTTCCCATCTTTCATGCATTTCTTGGGCCAATTAAGCCTCCCGTTATTCCACCACCAACACATACACACCCTGCTTGTGCGGACCGTGGAATCGTTACGCGCTAAAACACCTGCACTCTTTTCTTCACGTCTTCCCATAATATCTTGTAATAGATATTCCTTGATACCATTTTCAGCCTTACTAATCCAACCTCCTAGATAATGTCGGCACCAAAGCGTCCAGAGGACCCCGAGAAAGGTGTCGAATTTGACGTTGTCAAGATTGTCTACCGAGATCCCAAGAATCCTCGCAGAGATCAGGAAGTTATTCATTCTTTCGGCGATTATGTGTCGAAGCTGTGGACCGAGGCTAAAGAACTGAGAAAGAAAATTGAGGCTGCACAAGAAAACAGCAAGAAGGACTCCCTGCCTCCTCTGCAGGACGACCTGACACGTCAATATAAATTGATCTGGAAGGCGGCAGAAACGGCACTTGAATATGGCGATGAATTCCTCATCAGAAATATGGGAGGAAACGAGAAGCTGATCGTAATCTTCGTCAACGTGTTGCGGGTGCAACTGGCATCCAAGGATTACAATGGCCCTTTCGCGAAAACGATACTGAAGTTCATGTCAAAGATCAAGCTGAAGGGAGACATCTTAACTAAGACGCTTAAGATGGATCGAGTACGAAGTAAATACTTTAATGATCTCGACGAAGAAGGCAAGAAGTACATGAGCCAGATTTTCACCAACGCCGACCAACAACCGACCAAGCAGCGGGATACCTCCACCGAGGCCAAGAAGGAACAGTCCGGTGCTCCAAAGAAGACCGCACTCGGTGCCAAGGTCACAGGTCCTTCCATCAGAGCGCCAGCATCTAAGTCCGGAACGCTTCTGAAAAAGGCAGTCCCTGAGGCGAAGAAAATACAGCCGATCGACTACTCTGGTCTAGGGTCTGCAAGAAAACATAGCAACGGAGCCGCCAAAATCAACGCTTCGCCTTCCAAAAGACAAAGAGATGATGATGTTGAACCGCGTGCCCCTAAGAAAGTGGCGGTTGAAGGAGTCACTGGTGCACCAGCGACTACCAAGCCATCCCCTGCTTCAGCTACAAGCTCTACGACTTCACAGAGTTCTACGGCAACGAATACCCAAGTCCGTCCTCGACCTTCTGGGTCATTGCTACTTGGAAAGTCACGAATTCCTCCAAAGGCAGCCGCAAAGAAACCGGAACCGCAACAGTCTACGACTTCAACCATTAGCGGGCTCCTGGCTGAGATAGCCAAGCCGGCTGAAAAACCGAAGCCGCGCGAGGAACCAGCGAAAGCCCCCGAGACTCCTGAGGAGAAGGCGCGTAGACTGCGTAAAGAAGCACGGCGAGGACTCCGCGTCATGTGGAAACCAGATGATGAATTAGCCGAATACAAAATATTCGAGCATGATTCGGCCGAAGATGAAGGCCGGGCGGATAGTATGGTTCGAGACGCGCGGGACAATCGATCTGAAGGACAGATGCTGAAGATGCAGCGGACGATTCAAGAGGACGACGATGAAGACGATGGGAAGCCAAAGGAGGTCGAGCTCCGATCCTGGGTCGAGCCATCGCGAACCGATTTTGCTATCTTGGATGCCGATCAGCGAGAAAAGATGTTTATCACTCGTGGAGGCATACAAGAGGTGCAATCGGAACAGAAGAAAGTCATGGAAGAATACGAGAACCGCGAGTTAATGGCCATCTACACTACCTTGTCGGAAATTCCGGAGACGCCTAGGTCTCCTCTCGGTAAGAACACCGATGGCTTGACACAACCGAAAGTCGGTGTACTTCCATCCGACACCCCTAAATCCCAAGAGGTTCACCGCCGCTGGGCTGAAGTGCGGCAATTCGGAACTCCTGCTGCATTACAGTTTGGACTCCAGCGCCTCGGCATTTCTTCTCCTAAGTTGGCCTCGCACTCGTCTCATCAATTTGGAGACCCATCTTCCAATCTAGCATCGTCTCGTTCTAGAAACATCCAACGCACCACGTCTCAGGAGGAGCGCGACGCTGAGGTTCTAGCTCTACTGAACTCGGACAAGGTCAAGAACTACGCGGATTCGGATTCCTATGACCCAGCTGATTCGCTGCCTCAAAAACATCACCAGTACTCCGACCCTAAGGTGCAGCAAGCGCATGATGCCATCGAAGCTCTTGTGGCCGAGATGAAGGATCTACCCTTCCCTCCCACAGAGCCTCCGAAGTGGCTACAGTCGTATCCTGAGCGTGTTCAGGAGTGGCATGCCGGACGAAATGCTGATATAGAAAAGAAGGAATCTGAAAAAGCTGTCAGACTAGCTGAAGAATATGCGCGCCAACTCGCAGGTGCTCAGGTCGCTCAAGTTGCCGCTCAAACTTCAGCGTACGCACCTTATCAAGTACAAGCTCAATCTCAGGTGCAGCAGCAGGCTTTATACCAGTCTTACCCACAAGCTTCGCAGCAAGTCCCAGACCAGTACGCTGCTATCCTACAACAGGTCCAAGCCCTAAAAGGCAACCAGACCGCTCAGCACCCTCCTCAGCCGGCACCCACACCGGCACCAGCACCATCGCAGCCCGATACTACCAACCTCCATAATCTCCTAGCTGCTCTGGGCCAATCAAGCCAAGCAGCCCAGCCATCCCAGGCACAGGCTCCGGATTACAGCTACTGGCAGGCATGGGCGCAAACCCAAGCCCAGTCATATGGTACACAGTATGATGCTGTATCCTACGAAGGCCCACCGCCCTTCGGTTCTCAACCTCAGAGGTCGCAGCCGACGCAAAACGGACAAAATAACAAAGAGAACGCTGACCGAAATAACCGCAAGGAATTTCACCGTGGAACCAAGGACCACAAGGGCATCAACCGTTCCCTGATCGGCACCAAACCTTGCACATTTTGGGCCAAAGGTCAGTGTGCTAAAGGTGATCAGTGTACTTTCAGGCACGACCCGAATGACCTGAAGTAAAATACTTTCTTCAGATGGTTAGACCTCCTCGTTGTGAACTTCTACCGATACAACCCGAGCAGCTTCTGTATAACAATGATGACGATGAACGAAAAAAAAAGAATTTCACTTCTAGGGCCTATCGCAAGATAGCGCAACGAGGATAATTAATGGTTATGATAGCCCGAGCCAGATTTGAGCTCGAGACGATTTCTCTTCTTGTATTTCGATTGACCTCACATGTCGGAGCAAGGTCCCGTCTTCTTCGAAGGTACCTACACATCACCTAAAACCCGTATCTCCCAAAGAGGTAATTGAAAGGTGGAATTTTGATGGATGTGTGTACTTTCGAGGATGGGTTTTCGGTCGCTAGCTGCAATGCGAATCGATACCTGGGACTTACTCGTGGTTTCTTCCCCGAACGACAGGATTGCATTTCACTGCGGACGCGCGGAAACAAAAGGCAGCATTCTGTTACAAATTGCATCGTATGGTACATGGCAAAAGAACGGCGGCTTTTCTCTTTTATTTTTCTATTTGTCGTTTTCTTGTATTTCAGAACTCGCCTGGCTGGCGATAGCATACATGGCATAATGGGGGGAAAAGGGAAGGAGAGGAGCATACGCACAGATACAAAAAAAAGGAGAAAGGGGGCGATGGAGAAGGGAGGGAGGATTCATGACCGATTTGTTTTCTAAAAGGAAGAGGGCGTTTGACATTTGTGTCTCTCTGATAGGGAAGGGAAGGGAAGGGGAAGGGAGAATGAGTGACGGGTCAGTTTGGCCTGTGAGTCAGTGTGGGATTTTCTGCATGGCGGAGGGTTTTTTTTCTTTTTCCTTTTCCTTTTCCATCCTCCCAATCAATTGTTCCTGTTATTCTGCATGGCATGGATTAATTACTACTCACGTACTTACGTAGTGTACTACTACTATTACTATTACTACTTTTTCTTCTCTTCTTATATACCCCATCTGCCCCTTTTACTTTAATAAAAAAAGGGCGCCTATTGATATTTTATTGAACTGAAAAAGTCAAGAAGACGTCGAGAGAATGAGACTAAAAAACGGTAATCCAGTTTGATTGATTACAGTGAAATGCGATACATATTCTAGTGTACTTAATGGATCTCACTGAAGCTATACCTGCGTATCGTTGTGTAAGAGACAAGATGCACCGGTCTGGGGCTAGATGTTTAACCTTGGAATAATTGAAATGTACCTACCTACCTACCAGACATGTAGGTACCCAGTATTCATGTACATTGAAAGCTATATATGTTAGTTTGATTATAAACGTTCAATTGACAAGACCTATCTCTCACACCAGCAGATCAATTGCATCTATTTATAGCAGGTCAATAGGTAACATAAATAACCAAGATTTAGGTAGGCATATCAATATCTAACTACCTTCAATAATGCTTTGCATGAATTAATACGTTGTATCTGGATTTAAGTTTCTCTGTAGATCGGGAAGTTCGACGTCGTAGCCGCAGCGGCGGACGGCTCCGAAGGACGAGGTGCCGCTTGGGGCGGTCCGATATAGGGAGGATTCATTTAGGGCGAGTCGGATGGAACTCGCTCGCGCGCGAACCTGACCTCGGTAGGTAAGGTACTTGCAATTGATGTTATTCCCAAGACCTGGACCCCCCCTTACTCTCTCACCGAGAAAACAACCATAACATCAACTAACAAGTCGGGATCTATTCTGCGTTTCCTCATAAACAGTTACGTCAAAACTTATCTAACCTAATACATATATAAATCGGGCTAACCGTTTACATAGTATACCGAGGGAGTTGTGTCTGCGTCTAATATGGGGTTGGTCAAATAAGAGAGTAGGTATAAGGAGGGTAGGTAGGCAGCCTCACGATCCCACGACCGTCTGACCTTGCTTGTGCTCTTTATCCTTCTCGGATTTCGTACATAGGTAGTTCTCCTTGTGATAGAGTAAAATTGAAGCTGCCACTCCCGTTTGCACAACTTTAGTATATATATACCTATCAGCATACGAACTTCGGTCTACCCCGCGCGCTAGGTATGTCTGGTATTCCGATCGCTTTCGTTCCCGTCCGGCATATCCACACCCATCATTCCCCCCTCCCCCCTGTCAAGTAGCATCCAAGCAGAAGTTCACTACCTACTACCTATCTACCTATCTACCTACCTACCTACTTCGCAACTTGCCACATCCATACTCCTCCTATCTCCCGACTTACCCATCCCATTCCCGTTCGCGATCCCTCATAAAGAATCTCCCAATTTTTCATCTTCTTATTGTTGAAATAGTAGGTACATATACTTCCCGGCAGAATCCCTTTTATGAGAAAAAGAAAGTTAAAAGAAAAAAAGGACGCGCGATACGAGCGAGAGAGATGCCGCTTGCGACTTCGTCCGTGTTCCCCTCGGCCACGGCCGCGCGGAGCTTCATGGAGCACCCGTCGCGCCGCAGCGTCGTCCACAGCACCAAGGGCATCGTCGCCTGCACGCAGCCCCTGGCCGCCAAGTGCGGCATCGAGATCCTCGAGGCGGGCGGGAACTGCGTTGTGAGTTTACTACTTTGCCTATTTTCCCTGTTTTCCTTTTCATTGCTATGGCACTCCTACTTGCGGTGTGTGTGTGTGTGTGTATGCTCTAGGTATATACGCACATAAACAGACACATACGGAAATATATATTATACTTAACGATCCGGTGTCGAAGTGGCTGACGCGAAGAATAATAGGATGCAGCTGTAGCCGTTGGTGAGATATATATATTTATATAGACATACCTATCTTTTAGCTTCTCTACGATACCTACCCCCTCCCTTCCCGCTCCCCCCCTTTCTCTCTCCTTTTCTTCCCACCATGCGTAAAAAACCAAAAAACCCACTAACTCCCATCCCTCCCCCTCCCCCCCAAAAAAGCCGCCGCCCTCAACATGACGGAGCCCTGCTCCACCGGGATCGGCGGCGACATGTTCTGCCTGTACTACGACGCGGCGACGCGCAAGATGTCGGCGCTCAACGGGTCGGGCCGCTCGGGCGCCGCGTACACGCTGGAGGCGGTGCGGCGGGCGCTCGGCGATGATGGTCAACACGCTACTAGCATCCCCATGGACAGCGCGCTCGCGGTCACGGTCCCCGGCGCCGCCGCCGGCTGGTGCGACGCCGTCGAGCGCTTCGGCAGCGGCCGCCTCGACATGGCGCGCATCCTGGCCCCCGCCATCGAGCTCGGCGAGAAAGGGTTCCCCGTCTCCGAGGGGGTCGCGTATTTCGTGCGTTCATGTCCCCCCCCTTTCTTTTCTTTCTTTCTTTTTTTTTTGTTTAATGACATTCCGGGATTCCCCTCTCCCCCTCAAAAAAATAAGGGGGAGAATTTATTTCCATAAATAAAAAAGGGGGGACTTACCTAGCTAACGAAAACCCGTAACGCTCCCGGGGGGTATGTATTAAAGTGGGAACGGGCCGAGCCGCAGATCCGGGCGGCGTCGCCCAACTTCCGGGAGATGCTGAAGGCGGACGCGGGGGCGCCGGACGGGGCGCGGGCGCCGCGCGCGGGCGAGATCATGCACAACCCGGCGCTGGCGGCCACGTTCCGGGCGCTGGCGGCGGAGGGCAAGCCGGGGTTCTACGCGGGCCGCGTGGCCGAGGCGCTGGTGGAGGCGGTGCGCGCGCGCGGCGGCCTGCTGCAGCGCGACGACCTCGCGCACCACCTCGCCACCGGCAGCGAGCCCGTCGAGCCCATCAGCCTGCCGTTCCGGGGCCAGGGCGTGCGCGACCTGCTGCTGGGCGGCGGCGCGGTGCTACCACCACCGCCGACGCAGGAAGGGGCAGCCGACGTCGGCCTCGAGCTCTGGGAGCACCCCCCCAACGGCCAGGGCATCGTGGCCCTCATGGCGCTGGGCATCATCCAGGAGCTCGAGAAGGCCGGGCGCATCCCGACCTTCGGCCCGGCCGACTTCAACACGGCGGCCTACCTGCACGTCGTCGTCGAGGCGCTCCGGCTCGCCTTCGCCGACGCCACCTGGTTCGTCGCCGACCCGGCCGTGGAGCGCGTCCCCGCCGCGCAGCTGCTCGACCCCGCGTACCTTTCCGCGCGCGCAGCGCTATTCTCGCCCTCGCGCGCGGCGCCCGCGGTCCCCGCGCACGGGTCCCCCGGCGCGCTGCGCAGCAGCGACACGGTGTACTTCGCGGTATCGGACGCGGGCGGCGGGGCCGTCAGCTTCATCAACAGCAACTACGGGGGGTTCGGGACGTGCATCGTGCCGCGGGGGTGCGGGTTCACGCTGCAGAACCGGGGGGCGAACTTTAGTCTCTCGAGCGAGGGAGAGGAAAAAAAGCATCCGAACGTGCTGGCCCCCCGCAAGCGCCCCTACCACACCATCATCCCGGCCGCGGTCACCAACCTGCACGACGGCTCGCTGCACTCCGTCTTCGGCGTCATGGGCGGCTTCATGCAGCCCCAGGGCCACGTCCAGGTGCTGCTGGCCCAGGTCGTGGGCCGCCTGAACCCCCAGCAGGCGCTCGATGCGCCGCGCGTGTGCGTTAGCCCGGGCGTGGCCGCGGGCGAGGCCGATATGACGGTCCATGTCGAGGAGGGCATGCCGCGTGAGACGGTGGAGGGCCTGCGTAAGCTGGGCCACAAGGTCGAGGTCGTTACGGGTATGGCGAGGGCTATGTTCGGGAGGGGCCAGATTATCCGGTGGAGCGTCGATCCGCTTGAGGGGGTGGGGGTGTGGTCTGCGGGGAGTGATATGAGGGGGGACGGGGCGGCGTATCCGCTGTGAGGCGAGGTGATGGTGTATTAATAGGGGGAAAGAAAAGGGGCACCTAGTACCCAAGGTTACCTAAGTCAGTAGCAGAGGGCTATAGAATATCCTAACCTACCTATCTAGTAAAGCTGGCCCCCAAATAAATTGAATATCATTTTCACGATACATGACCTGTTATACAGACACGGCAATGAATACAAGTAGAAGAAGCACTTGCCGAGTACTGGTCCTAACGTGGCCGAACCGATAACATCTAGTATAAATACACATTCCTGCCTTGTCTACATCAGAATCGTACAGTCGTAGTGACGATGCGTATCTCTGTCTCTTTTTCTCTACTCTATCCATTCACCCCCTTTTCCCGAACTTCCATCACCGGACCTATTCTCTTTTTTCTTTTTCTCATTTCTTTTTTTTTTCCCCTCTCTGATTGACTCCTCTACTCAGATCCCGTCTTCGCATCCGGAGCGACCACTACACCCTTCTCTTCCAGCATCTTGGCCAGCGAGCCGTCCTGGTGCATGGAGACGAGGATGTCGCAGCCCCCGATGAATTCCTTGTCGAGGTAGAGCTGGGGGATGGTGGGCCAGTCGGAGAACTCCTTGATGCCTGCGGCGCGCGCGGAATGGTTAGCAGATCTCCTTCTCTCTCTCTCTTTCTCTCCCCTTTCATGCCCACTAGACCATCATTATCCACGTACCTGACCGCAGCTCGTCGTCCTCGAGCACGTTGAAGGCAGCAAACTTGGAGGGGTCGACGCCCTGCAGACCGAGGATCTGGATACTGGCACGCGAGAACCCGCACTGGGGCATCTCGGGCGTGCCCTTCATGAACAGCACGACGGGGGCCGAGGCGACGGCCTTCTCGATGGCTTGCCGCGTGGCGTCGGATAGCAGGCGCTGCTGGAAGGCGGAGAGGAAGGGCGCCGGTCGGTTGAAAGCCTGGCGAGCTGACATCGTGGGCCGGGCGGCTTGCCGGAAACCCTGCGAGATGAGGAAGTGAGTATATACACTGTTGATTCTGCGTGGCATGTGTTTATGGTATATATATATATAGGAGGGCAAGGGACACATACGGCGGAGAATAGAGGTCGCGAGAACATATCGATATAGTTTTGGGTTTGCCCTATAGGGGGGTTGGAGGGGAGGAAATATCCAGTTGACTCTCGAGGTGCTTGGATGGATGAATGGATGTAGGTCGGTATGTAGATAAGTTAAGTAAGTAATACTGAGGTATGCAGGAGATGGGATTGGATGATGTAAAACTTATCCTTAGATATCAATATGTACTTAGATCCACTACCCAGCTACATACCTATCTAAGATTAGATAGTAACCTATCAGCCTTGCTGCGGGGAGAAAGAAGACTTAGGTACCTAGGTTAAGTAGGTACTTACCTAGGCCGGGATGGAGGGGCAGCTAGGTACTTAGCGCCACAGGTAGGCATCTCAGTCCCTCCAGCCAATCACAGCCCGAGCGCATTTTCACGGCTGAGGGTCTCTACTCACCTCGACAACCCCGCACCCCCAATGGACCTTAAAGTGGTGAAAGACCCCGAATTTCTGCTGTAGAGCCGACACTGAGCTTCCATTCCTCCATTCCCCTCTCTCCAATCCAATACCTTAACTTTAGGTGCTTCAATACATAACGTACGACAGCGGGGTAGCCCGTCAAGCTACGACCTAAAGTTAGTACTGCCTAGTACCTAGTAAGTAAACCTATGACGCCAGACCACCAGATAGATCACCTACCTTAGGGGTGGTCAGTTTATAGGGGTTCCATTCCATTATCAACATCACCAGCTTCATCATATACTTTCATCATACCTGGTGGTCTACCTACAAAGGAAGCTAGATCCGAGCTGCATCACTCGAACCAACCTCTCGTGACTTGGATACTAGGTAATCCCATCCTTTGTTTTACGGAGTATATCTTGGCAGGGTCCGCCCCCTGAATTATCGTATTGTAGGTAGGTCAGATTTACTATTCCCATCATTCCCCATCCTCAGCTACCTAGTATCTACCTTAGATTTATTAAGCTATCTTAGTGCTCCTTTTACACTTACACCATCACATTGCACCTCGTTTTCACAAGCTCCCATTCTTGATTACCCCCACTTACATACACACATAACCTCATCTCGTCCACCCATCCGCAACTCCGTCCCCCCTCCCCAAAATGCTCCAATCCGTCTCCCCCACCCACGACACGCACCACCTCCGGCGGCGCCAGAACTCTCTCGCGAGCCTCACCGCGTCCCTGCACGACGGCAAGACGCACCTCCTGCTCGCCGCCAGCGGCAGCGTGGCGACGATCAAGCTGCCGCTCATCATCGGGGCGCTGACGTCGCGGCACGCGCCGGCGACGCTCTCGATCCGCGTGCTGCTGACGCCGTGCGCGACGCGGTTCCTGGCGGGCCAGTCGGCCGAGCAGCCCACCGTGTCGGCGCTGCACGCGCTGCCCGGCGTCGACGGCGTCTACGGCGACGCCGACGAGTGGCGCGAGCCCTGGCGCCGCGGCGACGGCGTCCTGCACATCGAGCTGCGCCGCTGGGCCCACGCCCTCGTCATCGCCCCCCTGAGCGCCAACACCATGGCCAAGATCGCCGGAGGCCTGGCCGACGGCCTGCTGACTAGCGTCGTGCGCGCCTGGGACGCGTGGGGGGAGCTCGATGTCGATGGGGAGGCGTCGGATCAGAAGAGGAGGAAGAGGAAGAGGATTATTGTTGCGCCTGGTGAGTTGTTTCGTTCGTAGTTAGATACCTACACCCCCCTTCTCTCCCGAAAGACTCTTCTTACTAACTTCTCTCTCTCTGTAGCCATGAACACGGCTATGTGGCGCCATCCCGTGACCGCGAAACACCTGCGCGTGCTGGAGCAGGAGTGGGGCGTCAACTCGTCCTCCTCCGGCGACAGCACCCGCGACGAACCGTCGGGGGAAGCAGCAGCAGTAAATGGTAGCGATGGCGTCCGCGAGGGCTGGTTCGAGGTGCTCCGGCCGCAGCAGAAGACGCTCGTGTGCGGCGACGTGGGAGACGGCGCTATGATGGAGTGGTCTGCAATCGTGTCCATTATCGAGGATCGCCTGGATCTTGTGGCGCCCGAGGAGGAGAGTTGAAATTTCTTTTTTTCAAGGGGAGAGAATGTGGTGACGGGGACTTTGGGGCAGGGCAATGTGGAATGCGGGACTTGCCTAGGGCTTGAGATCGAGAGGGTAGGTAGGTATTCGGGTATTTACCAAGGTTACCTAGGTGTGTTTTGAAGTTTGAAATATAAGGATCAAGTAACAAGATTTTGATCTCGGTTTAAAAGTGCACCTATTTAACCTAGCCCTTATACATATGGTATGTGTGGTATGCGATGGCAAGTGAATTCATTCAGAAACACCTATACGTATGTAGGTAGGTAGATGAAGATTAAACTCCCTGAACAAATTGTTTCTTAGACGATATTGTTAATTCCTGCTTGCTACGTAGCTCACAGTATAGCAATTGGTAGGTAGGTAGGTAGGTAGGTAGGTAGGTACCATAGCGACTCTCTCTCGTCACTTTGACTCGTTCGTCGTCCATGGCTCTCTTGACTCTTCCTGATGGATGGACATGATATAACTAAATACCTACCTACCTACCTACCTACCTACCTACCGCTCTCGTGTACGATGTAGAGCAGCACGTTGGGGGGGGGGGGGTCTGGAACGCTACAACATGGAAAGAGCAAAATACTTGTTGGTTTTTCTGGTGGAATATTTGAAAATAGAAAACTTTTAACCTGGGACGATATCTAGAGGCCCTAATATTTGTAGCAACATGAAGGATATCTGGAAACTTGTTGTACCCTAGTGCACCTGGGATAAAGCTTTTGTCTGGAATATATATATATATCAATAACCGCCCTCTGCTTTGAAGCTTATTGATTATATTATTTTGTTTGAGAAAGATTCTTACGAATGGACTTCGTTGGGCTTAGGTAGGTAGGTAGCTACTAGGTGGGTTAGGCTAGGATCTTTTATCGAGAGCACCTCCTGGATGAGAAGGTATAGGAAAGATGTTGTTTGTTAGTGGACTAAGATGATGGTGATGCAAAAAGCAGACACACTGGATAGGTGTCCTAATGTAGAGTGCTCATAGGCAATGACCACTCCTAGGGACAGTGCTTATCCACCTAGTAAAAGCCCATTGACTGATCCAACATGACCATTATTTAATCCTGAGAAGCTGTAGACTAATAATCTTGCAGTGTAGGCGGCTTTGGTCATGGGGCGAACTACCTATCTACCTGTCTACCTAGTCATACGGATCTCCCTACCAAAAGAAGTTGCCACCCCCCCTGTTTCTTGGCATTTTGCCAACAGCTGTCACCCCATATTTCGGCCAGTCCCAATTGTGCTGTATTTCCTATTTGATTTCATTTTCCCAGATATGAAGATACCTTATACAGCGCTAAAATCAAAAAATTCCACACCATATACAAAAAGTTATTAGGCTAGGGGGTAGAAACGAGTATAAAGAGAGGAGATCTATTAAATTAAAAGTGCTTTCGACGTATTTATATAAAAAAAAAAAGTCAATCTTTTGATTTAGACTTAGTAAATTGGGTAGATGAGACAATTTAGTTACGAACTGTTAGACTTTTGTTGTCGGTTGTTGACAACTGGCCTATATTTGCCAAGGAACAGGGGGGGTGGCAACTTCTTTTGGTAGGGAGATCCGTACTTCCTTCCATACTCTCTCTCATCAAGCCCCGATCCGCGCCAGGAACGATCCGTTGTAAGTGCAAGTGTAAACAACGGTATGTAGTCGTCGTCTCTAGCCCGTCTGGTCTCATTGTGCTTACCTACCTACTCCTCCCTCCCTCCCTACCTACCTATCTATCAAAACCCCAAGAACTGGACATGGATGGATGCCCTGCGCAGGTATGTGTGTACCAGAACATAACGCGATCCCCAGCAATAAATCCCAGTTTATATACCACCGAAACAATCAGTCCTGTGCCTATGATTCGTGCAGAAATGGCAGTAAAAGGGGGAATGGGATTATCTCTCATGCAAGGCATTCCTTCTTCCAGGCGGCCTGGCTGGTAGCATTGGATTACCTGTTATGTAGGTATGTAAGATGGTGGTGGTGGTGGTGGTGGTTTCATCGCCAGGGTTTGGCTTTTTTGTGTGGAATTTGTCTTGGGAGATCGATCACACGTGAGAACCCCCCCCCCCCGACTATATTTGCTTGAGCGCAATATCTGTTTTATACGTGTGTGTCTGGTATATGTGTCTGGTGTGAGTGTGTGTGTGTGTGTGTGTGTGATCGAGACTCTCGTTTGTACTCGGCCCCGAGAGCCAGCATTTTACTTCCTGCGCGTTTCTTTTTTCCTTTTCTTGCAGGTTGCGTCGCATATCTTGATTGAAACGACCTACATACCGGATTCGACCAGATTCCCCCCCTCCCCCTCCCGCCCCCAAATGACAAATATGGCATCGCATTGCGGAGGATTCGTGTGCATCCGTCGCGGCTCGGCATCACGATCCGGGGTCCTGATGTGACGTTTTAGAAGCCGGGACGTGGAGTGGAGCCGGGAACGGCTTTGCCTAAGGGGTTCTTGCTCGAGCTGCCTTTAAATAATCACCCCAAATGTCCCACCCGCGCGTACATGGAGGTTGTGTTGCCACGACTGGGCTGGGCCGATATAATAGGTATTGATTGAATTTTTATTTATTTATCGTCCGGGTGGAAATCTGGAATGACCACCCATATCATAAGGTACTTACAGAGGGGCCGGATTCCTTCTTCTTTCCTTGATGCCCCACGCGGGTAGACAGCCGGTGTCTCGGAGCATGGCGGATACAGTGGCGTGGGAGGGGGATGGTATATCCAAATCTTCCGACGTCGTTCGCAGAACCAACGCGAGTATATGGGTGCTGATCACTCTCGCGACCATCTTCCTCGGCCTCAGGGTTTTCTGTAAGTTCAGGAGACACAAGGGACTCTGGTGGGATGATTGGGTCCTGTTCCCATCGTGGGTCAGTATTCAAAGCCCCCCCCCCCCCCCCCCCGGCTATTGCACTGAACAACTATAAATCACTAAACCCTGTTGTCCCTTTAGCTTGTTCTTCTTGCCTCCGGTATACTCATTACGATTAGTCTGAAAAAGGTCTTTGGGAGCAGTGTCATAGCCGAAAATGACGATTTCTCACCGTTACGTGGCATATCACTTCTGGACTTGGTTGCCGGGACATTGTTCTTTCTCGGCTCGGCATGGAGCAAGACATCGTTCGCCTTGACCCTTCTCAGAATCGCGGGGACTCGACTCAAACTGGGTCTTTGGTTCATAATTATATCCATGAATGCGCTTATAGCTATAAGCGTGATTCTGCGGTGGGTTCAATGCCAACCTGTGAGGAAGGTCTGGGACTTTTATGGAACCGAAGGCACTTGCCTGGATAGAAACTCGATTCTCGCCGTCACTTATGCTGCTGCTGGTACGTGTGTGGTATATCTTATGTTGTGCGAATACTTAGATGATACCGAATCTACCTGGAGGTTGTTCATTGACAGACATTGTTAGCATACTCGGCGTTCATGGATTTTGTTTTGGCTCTCCTGCCTTGGCCTGTAATTTCGAAATTGCAAATGAAGACGAGCGAGAAAATCGGTGTCTCGGTTGCCCTAAGTATGGGTATATTGTAAGCTTCAACGTCTCTTGCCGAATACGAATAGTCTTCATCAAGCTCACACAGCTCCAGTGCGGGCGCTACGGCTATAGTCAGGTGTACGAAACTACAAGTTCTCACAGGCCATGACATCACCCGTATGTTCCATGAGATTTTTTTGACGTCTACATAAAACCATTCTCTAACGGTCTGCCGTTCCCAACACCTAGGTAACGTCTTCGACCTAGCGATATGGTCCGTGGCGGAGACAGCCACCACCATCATGGCGTCCACGGTCCCGGTGCTGCGCGCTCTCGTCCGCGAAACCACTGGCGTGAACGGCCATCTCGGCTGCCCTGTCCGCTATATCCGGAACCTCTCGCGCGAGATCACGAGCAAGGCGCGGACGCACCGGGGCGGAAGCAGCGTCGCCACGGTATCCGCCGCACGGTGGGCCCGATCCGGGTGCCTGACACACGAAAACAACAGAGATAGCGACAGCGAGATTCTCCACGCGATGGATCCCGCGGGCAGGATCATGAAGATGGAGGAGGTGCACATACAATACGGATACAAAGGGGATTACGACAATGACAACAACAACAACAACGATAATATGGTGTTTGCATCGAACCGGGCGGATTGGAATCCTCGACCTTGGGCGTAAGTACGGCGGAGGTAAAGGAAGGAAATTCTAGGTTAGGTCGAAGTTTCACTCTCAGGAGAGAGAGAGAGAGAGAGATCATACATAGGTGGTGGCTTTAACTGGTCATGTTCAAGACGGGGCAGTATTCATGGCCCTCACATGAGAGCCTGGTCTTTTTAAAGCGAGAGCTTTTTGGCAAAAGCGAGCGTGAATTACCTCTTTGAAAATCAGCTCATATTTATATAATATTGTAGCAAGCTTAATTTTTTTTTATTTTTATATGTTTATTATCGCTTTTATATATAAATATAATTTAAAAATATATAAAAAAGCTTAAATTGTTTATTTAAATAATTTTTATAAAAAAAAAGAAAAAAGCTTTTTTATATAAATAAAAAAAGCTTTAAGTTTTATATTTAATATTTTATAAAGTTATGTAATTTATTTAAATAAATATATATGCTTTATAAAAATGCTTTTATATATAATATATTTTTTAATAGCAAGAAGTTTTTTTTAAAATATTAAACGTATGCAGTTTAAAGCTTTATAAAGCTTTTTAATATATAGTTAAATATAAATAAAATATATTTAATTGCGTTAATAACGCGCTTATAGTCGTGTTTTTTTTAACTTTAAAAAAGCCGTTATTACGTAAATAGTTAACAATAGCTTATTTAAATAACGTTTTAAGCGATTATATTATCGTTAACTAGTTTATTTTTTTATTTAAATAAGCGCTTACGATTATTTTTTATTTTTTTTTTTTTTTTTTTATATATATATATATAAACACATATATATATATATATATGTATATATATATACGCATATTATAAATGCTTATTGCATATTAAAAAAATTGCAAGTTAAGCTAATTATTTTTTAAATTTTAATAATAATTATTTTTTTTTATTATAAATAGATTTTTTTTACGCGTATTTTGTGCGTTTATTAAAAAAGTGTAAGTGTTTATTTATATAAGCTTTAATATTAATAATATATAAATTATTATTATTATTATTATTATAGCTTGTTTAAAAAAATTAAAGCTTACTGCGCTTATTAAAGTTGCTATTATTACGCTTATAAAACTGCTTACTGCGCTGTTATTGCTATTATTATGCTTGCTGTTATTGCGCTTATTATTACTGCTGCTTTTATTTTTATTACGCTCGCTACTGCTTTTATTACGTTTATTTTTATTTTACTTGTTGTTTTTTTAAAGTTTAATTTTTTTTTAATTAACTTTTTATAAAATAGTATTTTTATTTATTTGTTTAATTTATTGCGCGCTATGTTTATTTTAACAGTTGCTTTTTAAACTTTTATAAAAAAAAGTAAATAAGCAATATTAAATAACATTTTAAATTTATTTATTTAAAAGCGCTTAAACGTTATAAGCTTAATTTAACGTATATTTTATATTAGCTATTTTTATAGCGTTATTATTAAGCGTTTAAATAATTTATATATAAAAATTATAAAAAAAAAACTTAATGTTAACGTTATATTAACAGTTATTTTTATATACTTTAATAAATAATTATTATTTAATTTATTTTTAATAATTTATTTTAATTACTTTTTATGCGCGTTTAATTTTAATTTTTTTATATAGTTTATTTGTTATTTTTAAATTAAAATTAAAAAAAAAATATTAAAAAAAAAAAAGTTAGTTTATTTTACGTTTTTGCGTTTTACGTTTTATTAATTATTTTATTTTAAAATTAAAAAATTTTTACAGTTTATTTACAGTTACTTTTTAATAAAAAGTTAATTAAAAGTGCAAAAAAACCAGAAAAAAAAAAGCTAAAAAAAATAAAAAAAGTAATCGTTATTATTAATAATAATAATAAAAACAACAATAATAATAACAATAATAAAAACAACGAAAATAAAAACGAAAATATATAGTAAAAAGCGCGAAAAATAAAGTTAAATATATTTTAAATGTTATTTAAAAAAAAAAAAATAACATTAACGTTTTTAATTTATTTAAATTTTTTTTTTATTAAATTAATTTTTTTTAAAGCAGCGTTTTTTTATTTTAATTAATTATTACTGTAAATTTTTTAAATATTATTTTTATGCGTTTTAAAAGTTAAATAAAGTTTAAAAATGCTTAAATTTTACTTATAAAAAGTTTTTAATAAGTTTATTAACTAGCATTTAATTAATAAGTAAATATATAATTTTAAAAATGCTTTTTATATGCTTTTTTTTTAACTATATATTTTATATATTTATATAGCGCAGTTTTATAATTATTTTTTTATTTTTTTTTATTATTAATTATATAATAAGTTAATTATTATAATAAATTTATTAAAGCTTTTTTAAATTTAATATTAAATTACGAAATAAACGTTAAAAAGTTATTATTTTTTTTACAGTATAATTTATAGCATAAAGTTTTATTTTTATAATAAATGTTAATATTAACAATTATTAAGCTGTTTTTTAAGCAATTAAGCTATTAAAAAGCAATATAATATATTTATAAGTTAATTATTTAATATTAAAATTATTTGTAAAAATAGCGTTTTTAACTATTAAAAAAGTTTAAGTTTTATTATTATTTTTACTATATATTATATTTAAAAATATAATGCTATATAAATATTTAAATATATAATAAACAATTTTAAAATAATTAAGTTTAAAGTTAATAAAATATTAAAAAAGCATAAAAGTTATAAAAATAATGTTTATTTTAATTATTATTGCAATATATAATATTAATTTAATGCGTTTTTAATAGTTTTTTATTTTTTTTAAAAAAGTTTTTTATTATATTTATAAAGTTTTTTAATTAAAAAAAATAATAAGTATTTATAACTTATTAACTGCTTTAAATTTAATTGCGATTTTTTTTATATATAAATTATAAATTAAAATAATCGTATAAGCAGTATAATTTTTAATTATTTTAATTTTAAAAAATTAAATAATATTATTTTTATTTTTAATTTTATAAGCATTTTTTATTTTACTTACGATTTTATTTATTTATTTTTAATACTTTTTATTATATAGCATTAAAATGTTATTTATATAAAAAATTATAAATATTAAACGATTATTTATATAAAAAAAATAAAGTTTTTTAAATAATAATTTTAAGTTAATTTTTTTTAAAGTTTTAAAAAACTTTTTATATTATAATAGTAAAAAATTTTTAATTTATAAAATGCTTTTTAAAGTTTTACGTACTTATTAATTTTTTTAAATTTATTTAAAAGTTTATAAATAATTAGCTTTTTTTTTATTTTATTAGCATTAAAAAAAGCTTTTATTATATTAAATTATTTAATTTTTAAGTTATATTTTATTATTATTGCTATAAACGTGCAAAATAAGCAAACTATTAACATAATAACGTAAATATTTTAAAAAGTATTATTAAGTTAAAAATTTTTTTACATGTAAATACGTGATTTATAAAGTTTAAAATATTTATTTTTATCAAATTTATACGTAAATATTTACTTAAAAAAAGCAGTTTATAAATTGCGTTTATGCGCTTTATTACTTTTTAAGTTTTTTTAAATGTAAAAGTTTTAATTTTTTTATAAGCATTTTTTATAAAGTAATTATTTAATAAGTAATTATAAAGTTTATTTTAACTTTTTAATAGTATTATTAAGTTATTTTAATAAATTTTTAACCAGTTAAAAGCTGTTTTTAATTAAATAATAGCTTTTTAGTTTATAGTTATTATAATTATTAAATAAATTATTTTATACTTATAATTTTCGTAATATATAATATTAATTTTATTTATAAAAAATATAAAAATAAAAAAAAATTAGTTTATATTTATTAATATAATTATTTTTTATTTTTTATAAACTATAATAATATAAATATTATTTATATTATTTATATTGTTAAAATCGTTAAAGTTTTGCTTTTTTATATGTTAATTTTATTTAAATATTAAACTAAACTGCTTTTTAATATACGATTTTTTTTAATAAAATTAAAAGCTTTTTAAAAGTTTTTATAATTTTTACTTTTTTAATTAAATTAAACTTAATAAATTTAACTTTTATAAGTCAGTTAATTTACTTTTAAAATTTATTAATTTTAAAGTTAAAAATTTTATTAATAAATTTAATTTTTATTTATTAAATTTTTATTAATTTAAAGTTATAAGTTTTTTAAATTTTTTATAACTGCTTTTATAATTTAACAAGTTAATATAATTAAAATTTACTTGCATGTTTTTTAAAAGCTACTTTTTAAAAAGCGCTTTTTTAAAGTTATTTTTATTTTTATTTTATAAATTAAACAGTTTAAAAGTTTTTTTTAAAATTAAAAGTTTTTTATATAAATTTATACTTTTAAAATTTTTAAAATTTAATTTACTTACGTTATAAACTTTTTTTAATATAAATAATAGTTTTATTTTTAACTTTTACTTTTTTAATTAACTTTTTATTAAAATTTAAACTGTAAATAAAGTGTTATTTTCGGTAGCACTTTTAATAACACTTTTAATTAAATATTTAATGTTTATTTTTAAATTATTAAGCATAATAAAGATTTTTTTTACTATTAATTAGTTATTTTACCGGTTTAAACAATTAATTACGTTTTATTATATTTATAGTATAAATATTAAAAAAAAAAATTTATAATAAAATTTTTTATATGTTTTTAATAAAAATTGCATTTTTTTTATTATTTTTATTATCGTAAAATTTAATTTTATTAAAAGTTACGTTTTTAATAATAATAACCGTTTTAAACGTTAACATTTAAATTTTATATATATTAAAAGCTTAATAACTTATTAAATATTTAATATGCACTTTTAATTAAATTTTAAAAGCTTTTTTATTAATTTTAAGTGCACGTTTTTTATTAAAAAAGTATATTTAATATTTATACGCATAAATTTTTAATTAATTAAACTAAAAATTTATTATAATTTTTTATATAATTTTAAAATTATATTATTAAAAATACTAATAAAATTAAAAATAAAGCACTTTATTTAATATGTAAAAATTATAAGCATAATTTAAGCTTTTATTATATAATTAAACTATTATTTATGCGATTTTTAACTATAAGTTTTTAAACAAGTTAACTTTAAAGCGCATTTTAATAAATTTAATAATAATTTTTTACTTTATTTTTTTAATTTAATTAATAGGTTTTTTAATATGTATTAATAGTGTTTTTATCGTTATTTTAAGATTTTTTGCTTAAATTTAAAAATTAATATAACTGTTAATTGCTATTATTACTTTTTTATTATTTTATTAAAATATGCAAATAGTAAATTTAAAATATATATGTATTTAATTTTTAAAGTATTTAAAAATAATTTAAATTATATTATAAGTTTTATTTAATAGTAAAAATATTTAAATTTTTTTATTAAACTTATTTTTTAAAATTAATAGCTATTTAAATTTATTAAGCGCTTTAAAAAAGTTAAAAAAATTTTAATTAACTTTTTAAAACGGTTTTAACGACTTATTTTAAAAAGTTTTTTATAAAATTATTTTTTTAATATGTATAAAAGCGCAGTTTTTATACTTAACTTATTTAATGCTTGTAATTTTTACGTTTTATACGTTATAAATAAATGCTTTTAATGTTTATAAGTTTAAATGCTTTATTTATAAATGTTATAAAAGTTTTAAATTTTTTTAAAGTTATAGTTAATTTATTAAAAGCTTTTACGCTTTTTTTAGCTTATTATTTTTAATTATTAAAAGTAATATAATATTAATAAAGTTTAATAAAATTATAAAAAAAAGCGCATAAAAAAACATTAATTTATATTTAAAAAAATTAAGTTAAATTAACGTTATAAAGTTTTAATAAACATATTTTTTTTTATAATATTATAGCGTAATAAATAATTAAGTTTATAATATTAAATTTTTACATTTTATAAATAAGCTTTTAAAATAATATTAAAATAAAATTTATTAATTATAGCGATATTTTTAAAAGTAAAATTTTTAATAAAAGCATTTTTTAATTTATTAAGTAATTAAAAAATTATTTAAGTATTTTATTTTAAAATCAGGAAAGTTGTTATACTTGCTTTTATTACGTTTTTTTTAGCAGTAAAGCGCTAGGTTTTTTTTATTAATAAAAGCGGTTATTTATTATATAAAGTGCTTTATAATTATTTATTATAATAAAAGTTAAAAAAAAGTAATAATTTAAGTTTATTATAGTATAAAAATTAAAACTTGCTTTATTTTTTAAAAGTAAAAAATCGATTAAAATAGCAATAATGTTAACAAAATATTATAAAACTGCTTTATTATTATTTAAATAATTACTACTTTTTTTATATTTTTTTTACTTAATAACATTTTATTTAATAAGCTTTATTTAAATTTTTTTTAACGTTTATTATTAATTAAATTTTTAATCGTTTAAATTTATTAAAAAATAAATTATTTAAACTTAAAATTTTTTTTGCTTAAAAGCGTAATTTTTATTAAATTGTATATTTTTAAAGTTTATTTATAACGTTATTAATATAAGTAGTTATATATAAAAAAAAATTTATTGTTAAAATGCTAGTTTTTTTTATTTTTTTACTAGTTAGCAAAAAAGGCTTTTTTATTAAAAATAATGTTAATTAATAAAAGCTTAAATTTTTTATAAATTTTATTTTTATAAAAAAAAGCGTTTAATTTGTTGCTATATATTTTAACGTTTAAAATTTTATTATTTATAACTTTTTTTTTTAAAACGCTAATAAGTTTTATAGTAATTTATTTTAAAATTATATACTTTTAAATTGCATTAAAAAAATTTTTAACTGCAAGCGCTTTATTTATTTTTATAAGCTTATTAGTTTTAATTTAAATATAAGCAGTTTTTTATTTTTTTTATTTAATTTTTTAAATTTAACGTAAAATTATTTATTTTTATTAAAATAAAGCGGTAGTTTTTATAAAAGTAAGTAATGCAAGTAAGCTTAAATAGTATAAAGCGCAGTTTTAATTATTAAATAAAAGCTTAAAATAAAAGCTTTTTTTTTATTTTAAAATAAGCGTTTTTAAAAGCTTATAAGTTAACTATAACTTTAATTTATATTAAAATAAATTGTTAATTTAAAACTTAACAGCTTAATAAAGTTAAAAAAAAATTTTTATACTTTTTTTAAATTTTATTATATATTTTATTAATTTAAGTTTAAATAAATAAAATGCTTAATTTTTTAATAAAAAATTTTTTAAACTTTTTTTTAAATAAAAGTTTAATAAGGTTATTAATAGCTATAAAAACACCGAAAATATTAAAGTTAAGCTTTAATTACATGTAAAACATTTTACTTATAAGCTTATAGTTTTAAAATTATAAATTTTAAATAAAGCTATTAATAAGCTTTTTATTAATAAGCAAAAAATTTTTAAAATTAAAAAATGTTATATTAACAAGCGTTTAAATAAAAATAAAATAATTAAATAATATAAAATAATAAGTAATATATATATAAAAAAATAATTATTTTAACGCGTATATTAAATAAAGCTAATAAGCGCTAAGTTTATAATTATTGCTTTTATATATAAATATAACTTAAAAACATATAAAAAAGCTTAAATTGTTTATTTAAATAATTTTCGTAAAAAAAAAGAAAAAAGCTTTTTTATATAAACGAAAAAAGTTTTAAGTTTTACATTTAATGCTTTATAAGGTTACGTAATTTATTTAAATAAATGTACATGCTTTATAAGAATGCCTTTATACGCGACATTTATATTATACTATTTATTTGTTTTTATAAACCTATTAGTAGAAAGAGAGGTAAAAGGTGATTGTATTGGGGATGGAGCGGGAATAGCTAATGTCTGGTGTCTCCACTATGTAGTTATGGACTACATACCTAGCTGGCTAAATATCGGGATTACAGCCACACCCCCGTATTTTTAATGAGAATAGGGGGATGAGTTTAGTTCGTTCTCCCCCCTATATCATCGAGAATGGCCCTTGATAAATAAAATAACCCGCCACCTTCGTAAATAGAATACCTGGAACACCGAACAAGTCAAGCTAGGCTGTATCAACCTAGGCTAGCAGGAGACTACAACAGCCGCTGACATTACAAAAAAAAAACTAACAACGAACGCACTCAAGTTCTCTGCTGTCCCTGACCTTTCAAAAGAGGCGGGTGAAGAAATTCCGGGGTGGGAAAGCGATGATAGCGCTAGAGGCTCGAGGGGGTCGGACAACCTAAGAGAGGGGCACCATGGCCTGAACCGCGCGGTAGCGTAAATATATAAGGCCGGGGGGTAAAGCTCTCGCCGGTGTCCGCGGTGGGCGTCGTCATCGTCGGGGCCGTAGAACGGATAGTACTACCGGGAGAGGAGGAGGACATCGGGGATCCACTGCTCACGGTGGAGTACACAATCTCGCACGTCTCCATCCCGCAGCTCGTGTATTCGGTTGTCCAGTAGCCGCGCGTGGGAGTTGGGCGTGCTGAGGGGGGATCGGATACGCCCACGCTCGTACTCGTGGTGGTGGTGGTGATGCTAGCGCTCTGCAGAGGCGAGGCGGTAATACCGAAGGCGGCTACTGCTATAGTCACGGCCACGCGGAGCAGGATCGGAGAAGGCATTATGGTACTAATTGATAATTCTCTGACGATATAAAGTTTCTTGTTGTTGTTATTGTTAGGGGGTAGCAGTTAACGCGTTTTTCTTTGTTAGTGAGTGACTGATGCTGCATGTATGATTATATGCTTGGGTTAGGCAGGCGGATTGTGTGTTTTGAAAGTGATGCTAAATAATTGCAAAAGCAGGTGCTCAATAGCTTTATACAATCTAAAGAATTTCGTCATGTGTCCTCTTTCCTGTAGTAATCACAGGTTTATACAATACTATAGGTAGGTAGTCATGGCTATTTGCTAGAGTGACTTGTTTTTTTTTTCATCATAGTTGCGCTGTCTACAGGAAAAAGTGTTCCATTTAATTAACCTAGTAGCAACTGCCTTTTTATAGTATTTTATTTTTCTGTGACGATGACGTATAGTTTGCAAGCAAATCAGGAGTTGGATATCCATCCTAGGTAGGTCTGGTGTTTAGATCGATATTTCACTTTAATAGGTATTGTAAATGCTCTACCTCAAGCTACATATAGCAACTTACAACAAATGTTTTACATGGGGCCTAGAATATTATATATATATGTTCCTTCCCCTTTGTCAATTGCGTTACCAAAGCTACTTTAGGTAAATATTGAGAAATTCCTATCGAACTTTAGTTCTTTAACCCACGCTCTTTCCACCACGTCCTCTCCAGTCAAAGAGATGCGAGGGTACTTAATATTGATATATATACAACCTTCCCTAGATGTGGAATCTTCAGTTTTTAGTCTTTGAGAAACCACTACCATCCTATTCTGGCTATAATTGAAGAAAGTATGCCTTTGCAAAGGGGCGATGATCAGCAACCAGCCAATATTGGCAGTCTCAAGGCCAAGTATAGGAGAGTATGATACCCACAGTATCCTCCCAACACCCAGGTGACAGACACCGCGACTGAGCCTAAATTGCTCGTCCTTGCTCCTTAAATGTTTGCTTAGCTTCCATGGGAAGGTCTATAGGTCCATAAATCAGCATCATGAAACTATGTTGCTGGTTCATTTGGCAGTTGCCGAGATCACCTTAGCAACTCAAATCACAACTAAGTCAACAGTAGAACTAGCTACAAATTGAACCTAACAAGAAACCACAGCAACAGACGCGTCAGAATGTACACAGAGTACATGGCACACATCTTCTCGCGCCTCCCCCCCTTCATACGCCCTTTCCCTCTTCGTCTTGGTTTGTTCTTGGACTAATCACCTAGCAACCGTCCCTCTTCCTTCTCCCAGAAACTAGAGTGCACTAAGCCCTCGAACCTGCTCCCATCTACATTTCTTGACAGCATTCTCGACAGTATTTATTCAGAGAATTTCTTCCCAGAATTTCTTGACAGAGGTACTCAACATAGGAATTACAACTGTATAGTTTGTCACTCGATCTTCATCTTTGACATTTTCTTGCATAAGAAAGGTGCATTTTGCAGCATCCTCTTTCGACGCATCCTCATTCACAGCATCCTCGTTTGCAAAGCATCTCTATTTGCATCATTCCTTTCTGCCATCCATTCATTACCATGGAGGACCAGGTGCCAGAAGGCACGAATATGTCGCCTTCTGTTCCCAACTACGACAAAAGTCTAGAGCTAGAGCCGTTGCAGTTTGGTTCTGTACATGTTCGCATGGCATCAAATCCCGGTGAAGAAGACCAGTTGATCGATCACACTCGCGAGGGACAATTTGTGAGTCCAGCCCACAGATCCAATACTTTGCAAGCCCTCCAAGCCAACACTTCATAGCTGCGAGATGCTGCGGCCGAAGCCCTGATGGTCTTCACGACCGAGCGTGTACAGGCCGACATGAAAGCGCTGGTCGAGGAATTGTTGGGCCGTCGCAACATTTTCGGCTGGAGCGAGTACATTGTTGATGACTTCATCGCGAGCCTGTTTACCAAAGAGTTGACCATCTACTGCGGATCCTTACCTAACCCGCGCCAGCTCTTCGTCGCGTGTCCTTACTTGATGGCCCCAGAGGATAGTCAGGTTGGGTATATCATTTTCAATAAATTGGTAAGAACCACCCCCCCCCCAATTTTCTAGGAAAGGAGATCAATTGTTGGCGTGCTAGAAATGTCCAAACTTGCTCACGCTGGTCTCTAGTATATAACTCAAGTTTGCGAGAATGTCGAGATACTTGGACAAGATCCCCGTTGGAAAACCCAACTCTCCCTGGACACGATCGTGGGATTCGTCCAAGGCTGGGCCGAGACTTTGGCATACAACGCGATAGTCAACGGACTCTTGCCCGACCATGTAGTTGGAGAGGAGCGTGCTTTCCTAGCCAGAACCTTCTGGTCCGGACCAGATATCATCATGGACTATGTGAAGTTCGGACATGATCTAGTCCACAGCGTTTTAAGGGAGAAACTGGGTTCTTCCAGATCCACAGACGTCCAAAGCCCGTAAGAGAGATTTGGTTCCCCCCCCTTTCCTGATTCTCGTTTTTCTTTTCCTTTTCTTTCCGGAAAAGCTGACATTTTGCCTAGACCGGCTGGATGCTACTGAAGGATCGATACCACTCTAGGACCCAAAGTCAAGTACTGCAGACTATCTGAAGTCTTCAAATGAACCTCTTGGTTCTAGGCAGTATGTATTCACCCCATCCTCCGCAAACGAACTCGCAAAATACATCTCCCCTGTTGTGAAAATTGTGGTTTTTTGCTGACAGTCCGAAGCTTTGGGAAACCTAAATCTCAAGAAACCCCCGGGACCCATAGGGAAATACCTGTTCGTTATGCCTACACCAGACAATCTCGGCGTGGGCCCCAGTAATACGGCCGAGGCTTCTATTGGAGAAGAGACGGCCTTTTGGCAATACCTTCAGTGGAGCATTCATCTACACGGCCTCGGACTGAACGAAGAAAATAACGAATCCGAAGAAGATAACGAATCGGAAGACGACCACGAATCTGAAGATGAGGATGAATCTGGACGTGGATCGATACTAGGTGGACCTACCGATTATAAGAGGAGGACGCTGCTTCTAATGGCGAAGCTAGCATGGCCCAACACCAAACACAAATATGACACAGAAAATCCATCTCCTTCCCTTTCTCTCCAAAATGGAGGTTATATAGAGACATGGATGCGCCTGACGGCTATCTAGCAGCCCGGCGGGTAGCTAGTCAGTCTGTCCTTTGGAAGTGTACGAAATGTATTATCTGCTTTTGTTTTTCCTTTCTTTTCAGTTCTGTCAGAGGACCTAGGGGGATAGGAGTGGATCTTTCTTCTCAGGGTATAAGGATGTCACAATCAGGGTACTTTGTATAGCACAGAAGGTGTCTAGCCCAAAGACTAATGTAATTTCTTGTGTACACAAGATGCACATGAATATAGTCAATGCTTTTACTTCTGCACAGGATATGTTGGAGTCCCTGAATTGTGGTGAAATGCAGGGTAGAAAGATGATTACGCGCCCTAGTTTATGAACCTACGGACTATAATCAACAAAATGCGTGAACAAGGGGTATTTGTCTTCTACAGGTAAGATGCTTGCAACAGTGAAGCGTATCACAGCAGACAGGTCTTCCTATCATCTAACCAGGCAAGTCATATTTCTGACCAAGTGACCTCCCAATCCCTTATTTTGCAGACTCTAGGGGCTTTACGTGGGAGGGAGACGGGGGGGGTCAGATCCCACACAACCAACCTTAGTATCAAAGAAACATCTTAACTACACACCCGTGCTCAGGAGTGAGAAGGCACGCACCATCCTGTCCAGAAAAATCGGAGGCAAAACAGGTACCGTTAGACCAATCACATTCACCCCTGAAGATCGCTGTACTTGTAACAAATTCATCCGCATGCGATGGTGGTGGATTATGGTTTCTCGGTTACCAGAACATCCCCTGAGATAGCTAGTCTCTAGCCCCTTTCTGTTCACAACATACATACATACATGGGGAAGGCGCGGAGATGGTATTTGGAAGTTGTATAGTAGAGATATAGACCCATTTATGACTGGTGTAGCATGAGACAATGGATGTGATATTTACTTGCTCTATCTTTGACCGTGAACCAAATCTAGCATTGTATATTTGTCTTGTTGTAGATATTTCCTATCAATCTGTATTGTCGTGATGTTGAACAGATGATCACCGAGGCCATACATATATCAGGTCCCTTGTGAATTAGTCCAAATAGCTTCGCCTGGAATATAAACGCGTAGGCCTGGGAATACTCTCATTGCACTACTGAGCCTCATCTTTTACCTAGTCCCTGTAGAGATGATGGCACATATGGCCATCGAACATGAGAAACACATTCCCATAGTTCAGGAGACATCTTGTCATTCAGTTGTATATCTCCCATGGCTCCAGGTAGGAGGTCCCCTCCCCCCCTAAAGCAGGCTACCCAGCAAAGATGGAAAGCCGTAGAAACCTCATTCATCCGCTGTTTGATATATGTACTTCTCGCTTAGCTGGCTGTCCGCCGCGACTTCTCAAAATGGTACAGAAAGAAAGGGCCCTTGAAGAAATACCCTGAGGTGTCAACAACGCGCCATTCCCTCTCTACGCGTTCTTCCCTATCAGAGCCACCATTCTTTTCTTTTTCTTCCGCTTCCTCTCAACTCCTACCTCTCCTCTTCCTCTGTGCCTAGTCACTCACTCATTTCCTCCTTCAACACCCAACTCCTACTCCTTCTACTACTATCCTTACCACTGAGCCTTCGTTATCACCAACAAAAACCCAAACCTCTACACAGCAAGAAGATAGTTGAAAAGAAGTAGAAGAAGAAAAATGGACGGCATGACTCCCAACCCGACCCGCCGAGGCCGCACCCTGCTGCACTCGGTCCTCCCGCAGCGCGGCTTCGAGTACCGGCACGGCAGCAGGATCCTGCGGCACGCGCGCGATGCCGCAGCCCTGCTCGATGCCCTCGCCCAGGCGAGCTCGTACCTGGGTCCCCGCCAGGTGGACCGACGCCTGGCGGAGCTGTTCAGGACCGCGCTCGAGTGGTCCCCTCCGGCGTCGTCGTTGTCAGCATCATCCGAGACCGATCTCATCTTCGGTCACCACTGCTCCTTCGTAAGTAGATTTTCAGGAAACCTCCTTACCCTACCCTACTTCCCCCCTCCCCCCCTTCCCATCTAGCCGGCCTGTCCTGGCTCGAGGGGTGAGTGAAAGCCACCATATCCCAGTTAAAGCAGTTTACCCTTTTTCTTTTGTGGTCTATGATGCTTTCCGAGACACAACATGAAATCCCCCCCCCCCCCTTTCCCACCCCCCAAAACTGATTCACCACCAACTACCAAATTGCCAAAATTCCACTAACTTCTTCCTTTCCTCTCCGTTCTTTAGAACCCAGCCTTCGAGCACGCGGCGCAGAACACGTTCTGGACCGCTGCCGCAGCGCCTTCTGGGCTCCGCCCCGCCGCCGTCGCCGAGGCCATGGCCTACCTGTGCGCCGCGCGCGCGCTGTACATCAAGTTCACGACGTACCGGACGCCCCGCACCGACGGCGGGGAGGGCAGGCTCGCGCGCGCCATCGACGCGTTCACGGGGACCCGGCCCGCCGAGAGGCCGCTGCCGTGCTTCCGCCGCATGGACCCGCGCCTCGTGGACATGATCATCTGGAGGGTGCGCAGGGGGCTGCGGGCGAACTGGGATGAGGTGAGTTTCTTTTTTTTTATCATAAGTAGTGGCATAATCCTTTTCGTGGCTGGCGTTTTGTCTTGGAGGACTCTGAAGGGGAGAAGAAAGGAAAAGAAAAAAGAAAGGGGTTTACTTTGATGGTGTAGAACACTGGCTGATTCTTGGGTCGTGTTACCTATATAGTGTTCCGGTTACAACGACGAGCCTGTTGGTGATGAGGCTTTGAAGGAGGAGGAGAAGCATAATAAGAAGAACAAGAGACAGGGACAGGATGCTTCTCGGGAGGACAAGCCTCTGGAGCAGGGAAAGGAGAACCAGGGACCGGAGAAAGAGGGCGACGGTGCTTAGAAGACGGGATGTTGTTTTTCCCTAGTCAATTCATCTTCGCATCCAGCTCTTCAGCACCATAACCGCTGCCTCCTGGGGAAGGCGGGTATTTTGTTAGTCGGGGTATTATATATACGGCCGATGAAAAGGGAGGAAGAGTGGTCCAATCACTACCCCCTTTACAACCTAGAGGTCCATCTTGCTATTAGGAAACACACCTGGACCAGGTTATTTGCCCCAGGTCATGTAAAATGAAGAGGAAGACGAAGAAGAGGGTAGTGACGATAGGTAATGTTCCTTAGGGATCTAGGTAAATCGTCCAGTAGAAGAAGGGCAGCAGGAGGAAGGACAATTGAGTCATGGTCTGGTCCGGGTTTGATGGTACCTACACAAACACACACACAAATATCAGAAGGGTTTGCTCAATGATTGATTGAAATGATGTTTATGTGAAAGTTGACGGTTTTCTATACTGTATAGGTAAGAGGTAAGGTCTTCTTTTATTACATAATTAGGTATAGAGTTGTCATGGATGTTTGGTACAATTATGTAAGGTTAGGTAAGTAGTTGAGAAAGTGGATGCAAAGCTTATCTCAGGTAGATCGGAGATGATCTTTCGCCACTTCATCATCTTCCATTGGCAGGTCTACGGTGGCCCATAGCGAACACTGTTGCAAAGCTCCAAAACCTACTACACATCCACTAAAACCCACTACACACACACCATACTCTTAACACCTACTCCTCCCCGCAACACTTGCACTTATTCGTTTTAATACTTACTTTTTTTTACTGCATTACATACTTTATTATTATTGCTTGCATTATTTTTTATTTGCTTACGTACTTAATTAATGCATTAATAAATTATGTAATAATGTAAGTAAGTGTTAAAGGGAGTAAGTGTTAGAGGGAGTAGGTGTTAAAGGAAGTAGGTGTTAGAGAGAGTAGGTGTTAAGAGGCCTGGGGTAGCTTTATTTTGATATGGTGTATATGTAGTGGGGTTTTAATGTGTCTGTGTAGTGGGTTTTGGTGTTTGTGTGTTAGTTTTTGAGGTTTGCAACAGTGTTCGCTATGGGCCACCGTAAAAGGTCTGGTCTGAGCTTCTTTTCCCCGCATCAGCAAAAAAAAACCCAATCAGAGGCTGTGATAGAGGACCAAAGCAGCAAGTCGGATCAATTCAAATAATCAGCCGATGAATCCGGAACCTTGCCCTACTCAGAAAGGTCTCCACTTATCTTTTTCTTTTCTTTCTCCCCCGTCGTATGTTTTCTGCCTCTCGGTCCCTCCCTCCACCTCCACCCCTCCATGTCGTCGTAGTCGTTGCAACAAGCTGTACCAAGTCGTCGTCCTCCTCGTTCGACTACCACACCACCTAACTACTGATTAATCTATACGTTACGGACGGAGTGGTGATCTCCTGTTACTCCTCACCAACGCTTATGGCTTTTTTATCCGTCATGTGTTTCTAGAGCCAAGCCATAATTATCTGTCTGTCTCTCTGTCTCTCTCACTCTGTCTGATCATGACCAAGACCAATTCGACTTGATCATCCTTTCAATCTCCCTTTTCTACCAACCTGGGATCGCGCCTCGCCTCGCCTCGCCTAGCCTAGCTTATTAATAACCAGCTCGAATAATCTCTCCAATCTCCAATCTCCATTCTTCAAACTATTAGGTACACTATAGCGCATCACCCATCTCCCAACCCATTCGCCACCAACAGTCTCGTCTCGTCTCGTCTTGTCCCGTCAAGATGGTTCTCACCCACACCACCAACCACACCTATTCGCACCCCTTCCCGACCGTCACCCTGGCCTTCTTCCTCCGCTACTACTCGCCTCAGCTCAATCCCTTCTCCAGCCATGTGTTGTCCACCGACACCATCTCGTCGCATGTCGACCCCGCCACCGGTCGCCTGCATACGACTCGCCTCCACCTGAAGAAGAGTCGCATGCCCTCCGCTGTCATGAAACTTTTGCCTACGAGTGTTACTGGTGGGGCTGGCGACAAGTCCAGCTATGTGCTCGAGACTAGTGTCGTGGATATCAGGGAGGGCTGGATGCAGACCGAGAGCCGGAATCTGAACTTCACCGGCGTGTTGAGCGTCATAGAGTCGCAGCGTTACGCCACATCGCCCCCTGAGCAGACAGTACCGACAACTTATATCGAGCCTGGGGAGACTGACGCCGCCACCAGCACCACTAGCAGCACCACCACCGCCGCCTCCGCTGCTCCCATCGACCCGGCTATCGCCCGGCCGCTACCACCAAACACCTACGTCACCACAACCTTCTCCTACCGGTCTACCTTGGGCAGCAAGAAACCAGATCGCTCTGTGCTAGCATACACAGAAAATGGGGAAGAGAGCGGATCACGACGCTTTGGTGGTTGGATCTCGGGCTGGGGTGCTAATCGCATCCAAAGGAGCATTGAGTCGATCGCCTCGAACAAGACAGATGACCATCTCATTAAATCTCGAGATGGGATGCGGATCGTCTTGGAACGGCTGCGGAACAATGGAGTCGTTGCCGTCCTGCGAGAGTTGAGGCGGCGCGAGGGGAAGAGCGTCTTTGACCAGTAAAACATTAGCCAGCACTTGTGATCCCGCTAAGTGCCGGCTTGCGATCTATCTTGTATCCTATACCATCGTGTCTTCTTTTTTTCTTTTCCTTTTTTTGGGATTCAACGAGCAAGGCGTTGGGGCGGCGGAAGATGTGGCTGAAACTTCACGGGAGGGGAGGAGGAGATGCGTTTGATAACGGTCTTTCTGTAAAAGGGACGGATCATGACGCACTCGACTTTTGGGTATCCTTTTTTCTTTCCGGAAGGAAGCCATCATCATGTCTTTTCAGGCTGGTATGGGAAGGAGAGGGGGGAGGGGGGTAAGGGAGAAAAAGAAAACGAAGACGAACAAAAAAAGGAATAAGGGGCGCGCCGTGATGTGTGAGAACATTGAACTGGCGTCGTCGCTTATTAATAACTCTCCCCTCTCTTGGTAAAAAGAAACGAAAACGACTTCGTTATGAACACGGGGGTCGTAAGAGCTACCTAACCCCTTTTTCTTCTCGAAGCATTTGTAAAACAGTTCATTGAAGAAAAGAAATATATTTATATATATCCCTATTCTACCTTGCCTTGTCTTTTAGGTTGACTTGTTCCATCTGTCTAAAAGTAGAGAAACATATTAAAAATGGTATCTGCTTGTGACTAATTAATTGGTCCCTGGCCATCGGGCATGGGAATCGCTCTAAGTTAAGGTTAGGTACCTAACCTCCATATAAAGATCTACATAGAGAGACCTACCTATATACTAACCTAGGTATGTTCCTTTTTTTAGTTTCCAACTTTTTTTCGTTTAGAGGGAAGTCAACGAGTCAAATATAATATCATTTCCTTCCATGTTCTTCCCTTCTCTCTTCTCTCTTTCTCTTTCCTTTATTCCTTTCTCTTTTTAGTATTATTATTATTTATTTTTAAAAGCCCCTCTCTCCCCTCTCCCTCTCCCCTTCCCCCTTCCCCCTAAATTGTTTTCTTTCCTTGGCTTGGAATTAACCTTAGACATGAATATAACATTATCGATCTCTTTTTATTTTCTTCCTGTTCCCTTTCTTTCTCTTTCCCTTTTTTTTACTTCTTCTCCCCCTTTTCCTGCTTCCCTTTGAAAAAAAAATCATTCATCGTTATCTACTAGGTTAGGTTAGTTGATTCGACAGCACGAGCGCAGCACTACCTACTGCTCTGCTACGACTAGCGGCGGCGGCGGCTATGGGAGGAGAGCGGGGGTGTTCTGGTTTTGGCTGCAGGTGGTAGGTGGTAATAGGACGACGTACCCCGTGATCGTGGTGTTGGTTAATTTGGAGTTGGACGGGTAAGAGAGAGAAAGGCAGGGGAAGGGGGGGGGGAGGGGATTGGTAGGTAGGTAGGTAGATAGGGTAAGACTATTGTATTGTATGTAGGAGGACGCACACACACACATACACACATACACACATACACACACATATATCAATATATATATATATATAACGACAATTTCTTTTCTTTTGCTTTACATAAACTTTAAAAAGATACGTATGCGGTTCTACTCGTTGTTAAAAAGATTAATATAATACCCCCATTCTCTTCACTATTCACTTGAGTCTTTTTTTAACTAGACAGTATGAAGGTTGGGAGTCGTAGACCCTTACAGTCTTCATACGGCTAGGGATTTGGTCCTGTTCCCCCGTGTTCCTAGAACAATATATGGTGTAGTAAATTCCACGTCCCCTTTTCTTTCTTTCTTTCTTTCTTCCTTCGTTTCTTTCTTTTTTACAAATATACCTATATTATATACATTTTGCCTTTCCCCCCTGGGCAGGGGGGATGTACTAGGTTACCTACGTAGGTACCTAATTTATCATAAAGCACACGGTAGATAGGTAGGACTTATCCCTTCAGGATATAAGTCTTCTAAAAAATTTTGAATTCCGCTCTCATTACAAAATTAAAAAACTAAATAACAACTTTCGACACAACGAGGTGATGGCGACGGTGATGGCGACGGTGGTGGTGATGAGACAATACCTAATCCAGTAACATAGGTAACCCCCCCCCCCCCCCCCCCTTTTTTTTTAGAGGAATAAGAAGAAAGCTAGAAGACCCTTGCCTTTTTCTTTCTCTTTCCTTCTCCTTTTTCCCCCAAACCCCATCACACCACACATCCCCTCCTAACCCCCCCGCCGATAACGACGCTATTTTATCTTATATATTATTTTTTCAATTACAACCATCTCACAAACCCATCACGCCCCCGTCGCGGGCCCCGTCGCGTTCCCGAGCGCGTCGGGGTCGGGCTGGGGGTAGGCGCTGTCGATGGAGAAGGGCTGGGTGGAGTTGAGGCCGTCGACGATGCCGAGGAGGAACTCGAGCTGGCGGAAGGCGGCGCTGGGGGCGTACTGGGGGATCATGTGGCCGGCCAGGTCGACGCCGACGTAGGTGAGGCCGCGCTCCGTGTGGGCCGAGCCGAGCACGCCCGCCGCCGCGATGCCCGACAGCGCGATCGGGTCCGTCTCGGCGTTGAGCTCGGGCGCCGTGCTGAGCCGGTGGAAGGGCACGAAGAAGGGCCCCGTCGGCGCCGACTGGAACCCGAGCTCCCCGCCCCACGTCATGTTCTGGATGCTGAGCAGCGTGCCGTTGGGCAGCAGGATCATGTCCAGCGCGCCGTGGCCGATGATCACGTTCTGCGTCGCGTCGATGACGTGCGGCAGCACGCGCCAGGTCGACGGGTCCGACGTGTCGCGGCCGTGGACGAAGACGTTGCCCTCGGCGCACTCGGTCCACGCGTGCGACACGTCGGCGTGGATCGCCTGCTTCACGTCCGTGCGGTCGAAGTACACCGGCCCGCTGCCCTCGGGGATGTAGAACAGCGAGCCCGGGAAGCCGAGGATGTCCCAGAGCAGGGGGCAGGTCGTGGCAACCTGGTACACGTCGAAGCACGGGTTCACGCTCATGGCCTCGTCAAGGACCGACTCCCACAGCGCCTGGCACTCGTCGCTGACCGTCTCGGTGTAGTTGGACGGCTGCGGGCCGGGCGGCGGGTACGTGAGGTACTTTTCGCCGTAGGCCGCGAAGCCGCACGAGTCGTGCAGGCCGTGGATGTAGGCGCTGTACGAGTTGTTAAAGGGCATGAGGTTGTGGTGGTAGTCGACAAACGGCACGACCGTGGTGGCGGACTGGACAACGTCATTGCCGAGCACGGGGTCGTAGATCAGGATGCCGTTGAGGTCGTAGTACGTCGTATCGTTGGCGTCAAGCATGGCCGACGCAATGTAGGGCACGAACAATCCCGCGTACGACTCCCCCGCGATGTACACCTTGTACCCCTGCATCGAGAACGTCTCGATGAAGTTCTTCCAGAACCCGAGGAACTGCGCGGCCACGTCCTCCTCGCTCGTCGCCGTCACCGTGCCCCGCGAGAACCCCGTCCCCACCGGTTGCTCTACCCACACCATGTTGATGAGTCGGTTCCAGGCCCAGGGGTTCGGCACCGGCTTGTACGTGCCGTACTGCCAGACGAACGGGCCATTTTCCTGGATCAGTCCTTCAAACGAGGAGCATCCGGGCTATTAGTTTTCATATTTGGTTAGCATAACTGGTGCAATAGGTAGGTTACCGAGTCGGCAGGGTGGGGGTTGATTCTATTTTGAGCACGTATTAGGCAAAACAAAACAAAAAAGACTTACACCGCCATTGAGCCATAAGAGAATCTCCTTCTCGGCCGTCGTGTTTTCACTCTTGGGGAAGAACCAGAAGAAGAGCTCGCTTTCCTCATTCGGGGTGTCGCTGATAGGCAGGTATCCCGCGTATGACTCGCCCACGTCAAAGTCGACGTCTGGGATGCCCGTGCCGTTCACGGAGAACTCTAGAGGAAAGTTGGACTGAGATTAGTGCACAACTCTATAACACGGGGGACTCCTATAGAGAGAGAGATGGAGAGCTAAGAGAGCTAGGAATATAGGTAAAAATGAGAGAAACAATCGTGCAACTCACTCGTAGTGTTCTCGTTCGCGAACTTGGCCTCGGGCAACTGTCGCGTCGCAAGATAATGCGCCAGGTAGTTGTAGTGGTCCGAGGCAGCCTTGGGGTCTTTCTTGCCGACATGCTTGAAGCTCCGTGCTTCCGTCACCGTAAGCGACGTCGCGGACAAGAGTCCGGCGGCAATTGAGGCCCAGCGCATGTTTCTCTCTCTTTTTTATTATTGTCGTTTCTGGTGGGCGTTTTCGCCTTGGCACTTGTTGTAACGCAGCAGTCGAAATGGGGTCTATTTTTGGCTTGACGTCAACAAGAGATGAAGTTCGACCCAAGCTTTTTCCAAGACAAGAGCTAAGAGGCAAGGGAGGTGTGAAACAAAGAGAGAAAACCTCACGCCGAGCTTCTGATCACTAGGAAAGAGGGTAGCCAAGCTACATAAGTGGTTGAAAGAGACGGGAGAAAAGCTTGGGAGGCTCGTCAGGGAGGGGAGCCATATCGTATACTACATATCATTATACCAATCTGCGGTTAAAGCAACCCAGCCGTCACCTTACTTACCTACATGCCTGATATAGGCTAGCCCGTGCACTGTCGTGGACGGGGTCTAGATAAGAGTAGCATGTATGTACCTACATACCGGTAATGATTTACGTAGGTATTTACATGCCGCAGGGGTGGGCAGAAATGAGAAGAATGACGAAAGAACGGCGCTCAGAAGACGAGCTCAGCTTCGAGGCCGGATGGGGAAAGCGGAAAGGCGAGCGAGCGGGTAGGTAGTATGTCTGGTGCCTTTGTCTGCCCCATCTGTGCCTCCAAGCTGGACAACGATACGGGGGCGGTGTCCTTGCCTATCCAGGAAGCTCCCAAACCCTCGCGCGCTTCGTGATAGGACAATTCCCGTTGGCCCAGAACTTCCGCAAAGCGGTCCAGGGGTCTCACAAGCCAATGGACAGGCAGCCCGAGCTGCAGCTTGTTGATGAGAGTACCATCAAACCTCCCTTCCAAACGCGGGCCATTGCTGCTTCGTTTATCACCGGTATGTACCTAGGCATGTATAAACAATGCCGGACCGCTGACAAACCGAATTTCCCAGCGTCAATGCTTGTACATACAGTACTATCAGACGATCGGACAAGGACTGGGGGATCAACACGAGGGGGGACCATCAAGGGAACCCGTTGAGGTGGAACCAGAAGAGCCGAAAGTCCAAGATCGTCGCGCACATCCGAGCATTTTATTCGCATATCGAGACATTTTCAGGAACACATGCCTTGATGGGCTTGGCGCATGCAGCGTGGGTAGTGTTAACCCCCATATCAGAGTATTCCCTCCCAATACCGGATAGCGTCGGCCTCTACCTATTCATGGGTAGAGTATACGAACGAACCTGGTCTATAACAACCTTGTTGATTAAAAGACGGCCTAGGTAGATAATAAGAATTACACCCACCCTGTCAGGATAGAGTGAGATATCTCATGTCAATTACCTAAGCCCAGGTAGTCAATTCACGCACATCAAATACAATGTACCGTAATCTGTACGGAGTAGTGTAGGTTATACTTTGGTGGATTGAGACCCCTTGAATTCCGTATCACTCTTAGATAGCTTCGTAAACTCCCTTGTTGTATTGTCTAGGTCTCATAATCTAAGTAATGTCAGATATTGTATAGATAGATAGGTAGGTAGGTAGGTAAATAGGTAGGCGAAATATGCTACCTATTTCTTCGCCTTCTTTCCATTTTTACCCGTGTTCGCAGCACCGGCGGCGAGAGCTTCCTCCTCGGCGATCAGGGCTGCGACATCTCGTTGAACAACCCACTGCTTCGCGCTGTCCATGACTCTGGCCAAGGTATCGCCGCCCTCGAGAACGTCGGGCAGGTTATGGACGTCCAGCCCGCTTCTGTGATCCGTGCACCGATCTTGGCTGTAGTTGTACGTCCTGATTTTATCGGACCTGGTGATTTTATCCTTACTCAATACGCTATTCCGCAAGGCCATGGCCTCCTCTTCTCGCTCCTCTCTCCTTTTCTGACCTATCCGCGACCGCAGAAGTGTCCATGCAGCATCGCGGTTTCGATGCTGAGATCTTGAATCCTGCATCGACACGGAAATACCCGTCGGCTCGTGTGTAAGTCGGATGGCGCTCTCTGTCTTGTTGACGTGTTGCCCACCCGCGCCGCTGGCCCGCATCTTCTCTTCTCTGACTTCCTGGGGGTCGACGTAGAAAATGCTATTCGGATCGTTAAAGTTCGTTTCGTTGGCCATGTCGTTCTCGTTCTCGGGGAAGGATGGTAGGACCCATACGGCGACAGCACTTGTGTGTGTCCGCCCGTTCTTCTCGGTGGAGGGAATACGCTGTACGCGATGCATTCCCGCCTCGCTACGGAACTTGTCGTAGGCTCCGGCCTCCAGGACCTCTAGCACTGCTTCCTGCAAGGGGGATTCATTCGCGCCGCCGGAGGACTCTCCACCTTCGACAGTTTCGTATTTTAGGACTTTGTTGCGGATGCCAACCCGAGTACAGTACTGGCGGTACATGCGAAAGACTGCATCCGCAAAGTAACGCCCCTCCATGCCACCAGGGCCGGGACGAATCTCGATGAGGCAGGGCATGTCGGCGAAGGGGTCACGGGGGGTGAGAGAGGCGGACAGGGCATTCGCCAAGGTTTCGAGTCTTTCATTGGTAGATTCCAGCTCGTCTTCGGCCAACTGTTGCATTTCCTTGTCCGGAGACGTCAGGAGAGCGGCCAGCTCGCCAACGCTGGACTGGGCGGCTTCCCATTCTCTCAGGGCGGCAGTGACGCGCGACAGTTCCCCTATTCGTTTCGCTATCTTGGTGTCGAAATCGATCTCGAGGGCAGCAGAGAGCTTGTCGTGCTCTGCGGCAATATTCTGTGCGCGGCGCAGTAGAACGGTCGGGATTGTCCTGGACGCATCTGTCGCATCGGTCGCATCGTCATGATCGATCAGTATGGGAATCAATTGCATGGCAGGACGCTGTGGAGCAGATCTAGGTAGGGATGCATAGAAAGAAGCTCACCTGTGCTAGCTGATCGAAGGAATTGGCGGGACAAAGGCCGTGCCAATTCTTTGATACAGCGTCGGCACACCCATTGTGCTGTCAACATAGTTGACAAGTATACAAAGTAGAGGTTGTGAATAGGAACATTGTAAGTGTTAGTACTATTTTATTTTCTTGGGGAGAGTTCAACATCCGAATTCAAAATCTTTCCCCGATTTCCTCACTGGGGCGGGCTGCCGGATGACGGCATGTGGCCCGTGCATTTACAGCTGATAAGATAAGTGCCTATGTATCTAGGTACCTAATCGATAAAGACGCATACTCCCCTATTCCCCTTGCCCCCCTAGTCGTACTTATTAAGTTAAGCAACCTACATCAATACATACCTAGGTAGTTATATATACCTATCCCTAGGTTATTACATACCTATTACACAAGTCATAAATAAATAACATAAGAGGTAGAATAGTCGAACTAGGTATTTCATTCTACCTAACTAAGGTGAAATGCTGTAGCCTGAGGTCATCGTTAATCATACACTTTCGTCTTGGGTTGTTTACCCACCTACAAAGTTCTAGACATGGGAACATTCTGCAACAAAAACGAACCTACTTATCTATCTCGGGAATACTCCCAATTCCCAGACAGTCCTTAACCCAGCGCAGCCGCCGACACAGCAACGCCAAGCAACGGGACGAGGCCTTTAGCCACATACCCTCTGAGCAGCTTGCCAAACTCCTTCGGGTCGTTTCCCCTGGGGTATCGAGTCGCCGGGACCTTGTGTCCCAGAAAGGGGCAGATCTCTTCCCAGCCAAGCCCGTCCTCTAGCCTGACGACGAGGAGTCTCTCGGGGGGCACAAGCCTCTGGACTAGCGCGTTGCTGTACAAACTGTGAGATAGGGGGAGTTTCTTCTCAAATGGTTGTAAGTTGGATAATGGGACAGAGGATAGACACATACTGGTCGTGGTAGGTTTGTATAGCCGCAACATCTGTGCCGAGGGGCGTGTCCTTCCAGATATGCCGCGGTGCTAAGCGCCCGAACCGAACCCAGGCAGCGATGAAGGTATCTAGGTTAGAAACCAATACTGTTAGCACATCTACCTCTTATTATGCGTTGTTCTGTCAAGTTTAGGTAGCTAATTCCCAAGACCTCATGTCCTCGCTCTCGAGAAAAATAGACCAGAGCCTATCGTGTAAATAAATACGCACTCAGATAGGCAAGGAAAGCAAAAGGCCGAGACCGAACGAGCGTCACCATCTTGAGCATCGTGTTGTTGATCGACATGACCCATTTCTGCGGGTTTCGGTATGTCAAGATGAACTTTGCGTCCGGGTATGCCTCCACCAGTTCTTGCACGAAGAAACTCGAGACGTCCAGTATAGCCTGAGTTCGTACCTAGCGATTAGTATATACCGTCATGAATAATATGATTTTGCAGGGGGCCGCATGCATCGTAGCGCGTACATCGTATTTGGCAAACCACTTGTCGAATTCTTCTTTCGCGTAGAGCTTCCCGCTGCCGTGGTATTTGGCCTGAACTGCGTCGTTCAGGATGGTGAGGTGAGGCGCACCGTGCTCGAAAACGGTTTTCATGTGATATGGTCTATAGCCCAGTATCTCCAGGGCGTGCATGAGGCCCATCGTGCCATTGCTATATTTCACAACTAGAGGCGTCAATAACCAGCACTGGGTAACTAGCCATATCGAACAAGATGGATTTGATAACCATAAACCTACCGACCAAAACTCAGGACGATAACCCTCTTATCCTTAACTACCGCCGGTTCACAAAGGCTGTCGATATAGCGAGACATGGAGAGCGAGGTTGATAGGGGTTGGCTTGGGTAGCATAAGATATGGTAGCATATGGAACCTGTTGAGCACTATATAACCCAAGCCAGGTGCTACTTATTGCCGAACTTGTCGACTTTCTCCTACATCGAGCACGCAGGTGACATGCCTGGAAGCAAAAAACGTTTCGGGAAGCTATGACGGCGATGTATAACACAAAATGATAGCAAAGACACCCGCCTTTACCCGAGATGAATACCACGACCAATGTGGTTTTTTGCCCGGCCGAAGCTAATAGGATCATTTCAATATTATGTCTTAGACTCTTAATTATTCCTCCGGGGTGACTGGCGAGCTGCCACGAGCTACATCACTTAACCAGATACAAACTGACGCATCCGGGACCGGCCATGAGCTGCAAAAGTGATCATCGAATATATGGCCGTCCACTAGCGTTTATATTGAAACTAGTCGTTGCGATTAGTTACTATGTAAATAGTTTCCGTGTGAAGGATACTTTATGTGACAACACCATGAATAGGTAGTCTGTTTAACATCCCGTCCTAGACCTGAAATGCCAAGTACCATAGGCTAATTGGCGATTCCTCTGCATACCCCTATTTTTTCTAAATATAGATTTTTAGTTCCACTGGATCTTAATACCTATGTAACTTAGATCAGTTAGATTATATTTGAGATGGGTAAGTCTGGTAAACCAAATGTCTATATCTCCTGTATGTACAATTACCCATATCGAAAAGATGGCAATGGCCAACTCATGTTTGAACAGAGTGCGGCTGGGCAGTTCATATGGAAATGATGCTGGAAATTTATAATCGCAAGAGAGCAAAGGAAAGGCTGACATAGCGCCAGCATCAGAAAAGGCGTTATGAAAAGCCACAATGATAGGACGATGACTAGTGTTGCAAGCTAAGAACTAAGTGTTGCAATCTATCTGTGGAATAGGAACTGAGTGACACCCTGGAACTATAGATTACTAGGTTAAAGACCAACCTTTTCTTTATTAGCTGAGTCTCTAATCTCTTTCAATATTCGACGAGGTGATCTATCACATTATATAGTTTACATCATTGATGTTGGTTACCTAGTTATTTATGACGATCTTCGGAGACATTATAATCCAGCCCAGCCTACCTACCGACCTATGTATTTAAGAATAACAAGCCCCAGGATATAACACGCAATTTTCACGAGCGCCACAAACCATCACATATTTCTTATTCATTGCCTATTCAAGTGGAGCAGTCTATTCGAGTCCGGATTTAGGCTTTACGTTAAATTGGCAGCACTTCATAGTCTGCTACTGAGATTGGGGCTGTGAACTTTCTGAGACATACTACCTTAAATGGTACATACCATGGGGTGTTTATATCGAGCTAACTAAATAGGTAGCCGGTCGTTGAAACCGGAAAGACTTATTGGATTGTTTTGTGGGTTTTTTTTCCAATAGTTGGATTGTGACCCGCATTCACTTAAGAGAAGTCTTGATATAAGTCTTAAAAGTGAGCTTCTATAACATTTAAGCTATCGCCTATCTAAGAGGTAGACTAAATACCAAGGTATTAGTGAGGCTATATCCAATCTATCACCTAATCCATGCACTCGGTTCAGATTAGACCGTAGCAACATGGGAATAAGGGGTCAACATAACAGCCGATGGGGAGGTGCTCTATGAATGGCCACTATGATGCCCCCTCCTCTCCCTAGCCCATCTCCAGATCCTGCATCACTTCATTCCGAACCACTGGCGCAAAACAGTTATAGCTCTTTGTCCTTTAGGGTCGGACTGTCCGATCCGCGGCGGGTCGATGTTGCAGAACTTCTCTGGGAGCACATGCTTGCTGCCCGTACTCGACTTCATCACGTCCAGATGCTTCTTCACGAGCGCCAGGCGGCTCTTGTCAGTTTCGACCCCTGTCTCGTACTCCTTGTCCGGGGTCGCCACGCGGTCGCAGGTGAGGATCAGAGAGCACAAGCCAGCCGCGAGGGCGGTAGCCACGGAGCTGCCCGTGATGGTATCTTCGGATCGCAGAAACGGGATCGTGCCGGCTGCCACGTTCTGGCCGCGGATCATGTAGTGATACTTGCTGGCATCCACCTCCCTCAGAAGCTTCCCGTATTCGTCACAGGCCGCGAGCACTATGAGTGACACGGTATCTCCCATGTGGCTTGCGGGATAGGCATCGACGATTCTGGATCCCTCGTCATGTGTACTGCAAGTCATTATGATGCCATCTTCGGTTGCCTTGTTGATCTGGTTGATCAACTTGTTACTCGTTTCGTGCATAACGAAACTCATCGAAATTACGTCGACCTGCTTGCTTCTAGCCCATTCGATGGCCTTTTGGGCACAGAAGGGATTTACTAGTCAGTAACTTCTAAGCATACCTAGGTTAGGTAGTCAATGAGGAAATATTTTTTCAGTTTGTTCCCCGACGGACGCAACACCAGTAGGTCACGGATGCAAGATCACCAAGGAAAGAAAAAACTGGGAACATACATTGGCAACTCTGTCAGGCTTGATGCCAAATGAGTCCTCGGCAACTCTGGCAATGTATATCTCGCAGAAAGGGTCGATGGCGCAGATCAGATTTGCCATTTGGGTCCCATGCGGATCTGACGCGAACATCCAAGAACTCAGCCTAGAATCTCCGTTCACAAAGGACTGTCCATCCTGGATGCGCGACCAAGCACTTTGGGTGTCTCCGGATTGGTGCTCTTTCCCACGACCGGGAACTGAATCTTCGGTGGCAACATGCGGGACGGGCGAGACACTAAGTATGCCGTTATCGAGGATGGCGACTCTCGTGGGTCTGTGGTGGATCCCCTTTTCGATTTTCCTTCGTTTAATCACAGCATCGAGATCATCCAGCCATCCAGCGAGCTTTGGCGCTACTTGGCGGGCGCTGATAGGAATCCACGCTGTTAACATCATCTGCCTTGGACTGATATTTTGGTGAAACAAGACTTACATGTCATCCAGGGCGGCAAATTTGGGCTTGGGATACCAAGGCACCTTCTCCACTTGAGCACGGATTGTAGGCTTAGTTGTTTGGAACTTGTTCAGTTCCTTCTCAATATCATAACATAACTTGTTAGAGTATTCTTTAGTACATGTCTCCTGGATGGTTGTGTCGTTAGCCTGGCTAAATGAAAGAAAATTGATATGCCTAACCTTGATGACTTTGATTTCGAGTGTTTCCAGCTATACCACATGTTAGCTTTACTATCACTTTCAAAATATATCGTGGGTGCGTGGTAGCTCAAATCGGAAACTGAAACTAAACAGCCTCGGTACCTGGTCCTAGTAGATCTATCATAGGTAGCCTCAAAGGTAATATTGCGTGTAGGGCTGTCTGGGGGCGTTGCTTGCCTTAGGTAAAGAATTGATGCCCTCTTGACTGAACCAGTGACTGACCACGGCCCGCTTGCCACTCGAGTATAAATGTAGTTCTCTGATCCGATTCTTCGTATCCTGCTTGAATGTGGAGATGGATAGGTCGAGAACCTTCCAGTCAAGGATTTCTACTTTAAAATCATCTAATCTCTCAGCCATTTCCAAGTCGTCATGAGGGTTAACTAGTCGGTCTGGGACTTTGAGCTTAATGATACTCTTCACATCCCGTTCCTTCAACCAGTCCAGAATCTTGAATACTTCTGTATGTCCATGATCGAAGTAAGAGTTTTCCTTAAACATCTCTCTATCCCCAACCATCATGTCCAATGGGGGGAACTCAACATATCGTAATGTCTGCTCGAATGATAGTAGCTTTCGAGACTTGTTCTGTTGAATCAAGGAATCTACAAACGTTGATACTCCGTAAGTGGCCAAATTGACCCGCGACATATCCAAACCAAGATCGCCGACTATATAGAACATTGTTAGTATAAGATATATGATGCAGAAAAGCAGGACGATGAATGTGTAAATATGCGGCTTGTTGACCTTAAAGGTCTGAATGCTGCATTCAGGGGCCGAAAGTAACTCAGCTTACATGGCTCTATATAGCATTTGGATGATGTTAGCAGATTGAAAACTGGACGGGAGTTGGGACGAGGACTAGTTTATCAGACACGTACCGTTCGATTCATGAAAGATTTCCGATAGCTTCTCAATACTACGCACTGCATGTATCATTGTTGTAACTATTATGGTGCGGATCTCGGCGCGTTTGCTTCGTTTCTTGTCGGCCTCTTCCAACCGGGCGAAGCCTTTGGAGGCACTCCACTGGTAGTTATTGTACCAGAGGGGGTACTGTTCGGTGCGGTCCCTTTCCGTAAAGCCCGGGATGCGCAGATGCCGCTTCTCCATCACAGATTCGGGATACTCCTTGACGAATAACTTCACGAACTCGCACTTTTGGTAGAATACTGCGAGGTGCAACAGGCAGGACTTTAAATCCTCGGTCAGGGCGTTATTTGGAATGGCTTCCCAGGCATTCATCATGTCTTTCTTGATAATAGTTACGACAAGCTGTTCATTGAATATGTCTGGGCTCGTGGCCCGACGAACTAGACTTTCGACGATTTTCCTTCGGTGAGCCTTGGCCTCGTCCTTGTCCAAATACTCTTCTCTGTTTGTTTGCCTTCTTGTAGGTTGGTCTATTTTTTCCATAGCGTGGATGATGCGATCGCTCGTGACAAATATTTCCGCCAGGTTTTTGTGGTCGAGGAACTTGTCTACGACCTCGGGAAACCCTTCATCTATGGCATAGGTAAAGGATTTATCCTGAGTTGCAATGCCATCGACTTTTAGAAGCTCTTCAATTGTCTCCAGAGAACGCTGCTCAGCCTTTACAGCAAGCTCTAATGCCGTAGATTTAGTCTCTATGTCGCGCTCTTGAACAAGTTTCAGTAGTTGCATGTTTTTGTTTGTCAGGCGATATCCGGGCAAGGATTCACCGGCTGGGTCGTTTGCATTCGAAATCATTGACTCAATGACCTTGGCGATACCACATCGAGCGGCAAGATAAAAGGGGGTTGCCTTAACCTTGATGGCTGAATGCAGGTTTGGAGACACACATTGACGCTTGAAGGTAATCACAGCTTCACCACGAGAAGGATTCTCGAAGGCTAGGCATGGCCTTGCTTCTATGATAATCTTGCTGATTTCCACTCGAGCATTTAGTTCTTCGGGCTGAATCGCCACATCCTGGACAATGTTTACAGCTTCGTGTAGCAAGTGCCAGCGGAAGCAGTCGTCTATCTTGCAACCTTTTGACTGTAGGAATTGTTTGATGCCGACATGGGCCTGTGGTCCGTTTCTCAGTTGAGCAATAGCGGCGTCTAGTATTGTGACCTTTTGTGCCCTGAGGGAACTCTTCTCATCCCATTTGTCTACCAGCGCTCGTAACGCATCTCGGCCTGCGCTGTTTACCTGAGATTTTCCTTTATCATCCGACTTGTCGGTTAATGAACCCATCGTAACGCTTCCTGGCGTACCTTGGTAAACTGCCGCCGACTGATCTTAATGCGATAGGGTTCCACAAAGCTCGAGAAGCACGGACAAGCCTGACACTTTGACTTGTGCTTCGCCTCGCTGCAATAAGTATATATAGGGGTATATAGGGCATAAGGTGTAGGGCACAAGTATGATTGAAGGGAGGAGATATTCCATGAGCGTAACCGTATAGAGCCAGTACGTGTATATGTGGTTTCTGACGATATGGCTAGGTAGTATGTCAAAGAGGTGTTCTTCTCTCTAGTGCTACGAATATGGTCTAGGACTCCTTTGCCATGAGCAGTAAGTGTTGACGATACTATGATAAGATGCAGATTCCAAATTTTCGCACATTTAGTAAGAGACACTGCCAAATGAAACGCCGAAGTTGGTATTGATCTATAAATAACACTTCATATGAAAGAGATATATCATATTTGAGAATGCTTGTATCTACAAAGTACCAGATACATTCATATATATCGCATGGTGCTGCTGCTGTCAGATCGAAGATGACCTGGTAATTTCACGGAAATACCCTCTCTCGATATATGTTATGTCTCTCAGCTTCGTATCTGCCTTGGAAACACAGAGAACCGCCAGCTTGAACCATGTTGGAAAGGTTGCGAAGGTATCTAAGCCTGGACGAATCAGGAGCGTGATCCTTACCATACCAGTCATATCATAGGTCGAGGGCTGCAAGCAACATAATAGCTGAAGCGAAAAGATCACTTTTGGGTTGCAATATCGATATGCATTCAACCAAGATAGGGCCATACTGCCTTCTCTGGCCCGGATAATAGGCGTATAGACGAGGCAGGAATGGGGTTGGCCGAATGCTCGTCAGCAGCTGAACATCACAACCACCAATAATCTAACCCACAACCTTTTGTGACTACATGGGTGCCTGTAGGTGCTCCACCCCAGTGCAACAACTATCCACTCGATCAAATGTCCTCGTGATTCTGCCTGCAGTCAGTTTACTATGGGTACCTGTTCCTATACGTGGGGTGCTAGGCACTCTTTTGGCCCCCAAATGAGGTGGGCGTATGGTGCGAGGGGACGGACGGAACCTAACTTTACAACTCTCTATGAAGTAAAAGACCACTATGAGGTGCCCAGTGTGATAAATTGGCTGGTGGTCATGTATTTGGATGGATATTAGACTCGGGCTTTTGTTCGAAAAGCAGCGTGGTCCTATCTATATAGAAGCCTTTGTAGAACATTTTAAGGCAAAGAAAAGAAAGATATAACACGAAACAAGATAGAACGTATCAACTTGAACCCCTAGTTGACGTAGAAAGAGTATGTTCTATCCTAGCCATTTTCTGCTGCAACTTGAGAATGAGTTGGTCTTGTGCTGCTATCCGAGCTTCGGCTTGTGCTGCACGAACTTCAAGAGAAATCAGTCTACTACGGTCGATTGCTGATAGAGAAGTTGTCTGTGTGGATAGACCAGGATACGAGCCAGATGGGGGTTCAAAGGCTTTAGGCGAGTCCTCCATTTCCGCTACTACCTTTGGCAAGACAGAGGCAGTATCATATGTAGTGGTTAACTCGATGTTGCTCACCAGCTCTGCTTTCGGGGCCTCGGGATCGGACTTAGCTTTCGGTACTTCGAACTTGTCCCACGCGTTCAGCCAGCTGGGGTTCAAGTTCTTGTTGTCGTTGCGATCCAATATCAGCTTGCCAAGATTGTTAGTGTCGATAGAATGAATGATCTCAAGTCCCTCAGCATAACAGTTATCCGTGTTTCCTGGGCACGGCGTGGCTCGCCAGACGTGACTGGTGCCACCTTTCAGACCCAGAAGATTCTTTGTGTTGTTCTGTAATGTGCTGATAGTTCCGGTGTGGGCTTGAAAGCGGAAATCCACTAGGTATGGGTCGGGAGACTGCCTCCGCAGAAGAACGCCGACTCGGAACTCTGGTGTGATGCCCTGCTTGTGAAGGCGATTCTGCTTTACCCTCCACATAACCCCGTTGGGTTTTGGCAGATCTTTATTCAAGTTGAACAGCTCCTTCGATATCCCAGAATCAAAGTCTATACGGTCCCATGACGTCTCATTTTCTGCTGTTATTCCAGTCGAAGCCAGGTCCGCCCCAAGCTTTCCCTCAGCCTTGATGTTAACCCTTCGCTGAGTCGATGATGCGTTCCAGATTTCAGGATGCCGAAATGGGCCCCAAGCAACCACTTCTGGGTCTTCACCTTTCCTGTCTTCGGATTTGAACCTCAGTTCAATTGAAGCGAACGAAACCTTGTTATTAGGGGTCTTCGTCACGAAGCTGAACTTGAGAACAGCAAGTGTCATCTCTACGTGCGGTTTATCCCCAGTAGTCTCGCGCCATCCGTCAACCCACACCAGTCGCTCGATTGTGAGACTGTAATCGGCCTTGTCCTCTCCGAAAACAATCTGACCGAGTTCACCTCCTTTGTATTGAGCCCTAACCGCGCCGTCTCGGTCATTCTGGGGGTTTGTGTACAAAAATATATTTGAACAAGCAGAACTTTGCGTCAAGTCCTTGGGTTCAACCTCGTAGATGGCATCTTCATCGTACCATTCTTCTGCATCATCAAAATCTGAACTGAAATCGACCGCAGCCATATTGTAGCCTTGATTTTAATTTATA